>JAXIVD010003935.1:5000-40533 GCA_036785275.1 Cancer borealis
TTGAAGGGATGAGGGAGGGAGGGAGGGAGGGAGGGAGGGAGGGAGGGAGGGAGGGAGGGTGGGAGGGAGAGAAAGGGTGGTGTGAATGAGTGAAGTTACTATCATCCTTTATGTTCCTCCCACTCATTCCTCTTCTCCCCCCTCCTCCTCCTCTTCCTCCTCCTCCTCCTTTTGTCTCTATCACGTAGATATTATAGTAGTAGTAGTAGTGTAGCTAAACAGACAGTCTCGTTAGGTCTAGTAGGACTGTTGCTGTCTGTTCTTCCTTTGTACTCCTTTGTACTCCCTTCATAATGTTCCTTTCCTTGGACTTTTGTTAAACTCAGGGATAGGAAGAACTAGTGTGGTGGTGGTGGTGGTGTGGTGATGGTGATGGTGGTGGTGGTGGTGGTGGTGGTGGTGGTGGTGGTGGTGGTGGTGGTGATGGTGGTGTTAGTGAAGCATTGTTTGTTTCTTCGTATTTTTCATCTTCTTTATTCTATTCTATTTTCGTCTATTTTTTTCTTTCTTTCTATTTATATATTTTATTTTTAGATTTGTGTTTCATTGTCCTGTGGGAAGAGGTGTTTTGTGGCGTGACTATACTGTTTTTTGCGGTTTGGTGATATCCTGTTGTGTTGCGTTTACTGTGTTGCGTTGCGTTGCGTTGTGTTACGTTGCGTTGCGTTACGTTGCGTTGCGTTGCGTTGCGTTGTGTTGCGTTGCGTTGTGTTGCGTTGTGTTGCGTTGCGTTGCGTTGCGTTGCGTTGCTAGGTTAGGTTAAGTTGCGTTGCGTTGCGTTGTGTTGCTAGATTAGGTTAAATTGCGTTGCTTTGTGTTGCGTTGTGTTGCGTTTTTGAGTGTTGTTTTCCGTTTGGCTCTGACCTTGCAGTGTTAAGAGTTATTGTGTTGCTATCCTGTTATATTACCCTACGTTGTGTTGCTTTCCGTTCCGTTGCTGAGCCTTTATTTGTGTTGCACTGTGTTGTGTTTTGTTGTACTAAATTGCGTGTAATGTAAGTATGATAAATATTGTTATGAATGAACACACACACACACACACACACACACACACACACACACACACACACACACGCTCACTTTTCCTTTCCGTCTTAACACTTCACTACCACACCCGAATTCTCCTTCTGGCACTAACTCTTTTTTTTTCTTGAACTAATTTTAAAGCGAGGTGCAGCAGCGGTCACTTTACTTTTTTTTTTCTTTCTCTCTTTTTTTTTTCTCTCTCTCATCTCCCATCACTCTAACGTAGAAAATGGAACACGGTAAAGATATACACGTAACCGGAAAACAAGGGGGATGCTATTATAAAACACGAACACTATAAAAATGCATATCACACACACACACACACACACACACAGACACCCCCCCCCCCCCCCCCACACACACACACACACATAATAAACAGACACGACATGAAAGTTAAGTGTAATTTAGTTCCATACGTGTTCTACCTTGAGCATACTTAAGGTCGGTTA
Organism: Cancer borealis; assembly: GCA_036785275.1. NCBI lineage: Eukaryota > Metazoa > Arthropoda > Malacostraca > Decapoda > Cancridae > Cancer > Cancer borealis. Next base: position 6,482 of record JAXIVD010003935.1, read on the forward strand.
TACTAAGGATACAGTCAAGTGACGTAGGTAGCAAGGGCGACCTAATACCCACCTACAGGAAGGAAGAGAGAGGACGGGGAACAACACACTACTAGTACACCTTGCTTTCACATAGAGAAGGTATACTAGGAGGAAATAACCTAGTTCTTCTTCTCCTCTTGACCTAGTACACCCGACTAATTACCAAGACAGGTATATCATGGGAATTACCTGCCATTGACCTGTTTTAGATTCGTTCAATTGTGTTTTGTTTTGAATTTTTGTTTCTTGAAGGTGATATTTGATGATGATGATGATGATGATGATGATGATGATGATGATGATGATGATGATGATGATGATGATGATGATGATGATGATGATGATGATGGTGGTGGTGGTGATGGAGAGTAATTTCCTAGTGATTACATTTTTTCTTTCCTAACACTTAATGTTTTGCTTTCTGCTTCATTAACACACATTTTCGAAGCTTCACAAACACACTTCATGTTCACTCTTATAGTTTTGTGTTACTCTAAGTGGGGAAAAAATACATATATATTACTCTTACTATCAACTCTTCATTAACTATTAAATACATATCTTTACACTACTATCTTTAAAAAAAAAAACCTTGATGAACTACTAGTATCAACCCTTAGTATCCTCACCCCTTGTTTACCTTCCCTATATAGTAAAGAAAGAGAGAGAGAAAAAGAGAGAGAGAGAGAGAGATAAAAGAAGAAAAAAAACTTGCCGCCATAAATTAGAATCCCATTCGGTGAACCTATAAAATGAGATCAGAAATGCATCCTTCGCCTTGCTACTTCCCAGGTCGCCGCGAGGTCGCTGTGCCCTTGGCCGCAAAAAGGGACCAATTAGGGGGACATTGAGGCACTAAAGGTAGAGGAGGTAGTGGCAGGGTGGGCGGGGTGGGCGGGGTGGGCGGGGTGGGCGGGGCAGAGGGTAGGACACACTGCCATTGCAACGCCCTAGGAAGCTCGAAATTCTTGAGGCGTTGAAAGTAAAGAGCTGGATCGACGCCAAACGCCCCTCGTCCCTCGCCCTCGCCCTTGGCCCACTCACCCGAGGAAAACTTACGGATTTGCGCATTTCCAGAAAATCCCTTTACGTCTCCGCCAACACATCCGTTCCCCGTGATACTCCAGCGAAGGGAGACTATACCACAGCCAGCGGGAGTTATGTCACGTCTGAGTTAAACATCTATTGTCCCTCATCCAAGGTTTATATATTGTTAACTTCTTGTCTTGTGTATGTGTATGTGTATGTGTATGTGTGTGTGTGTATGTGTATGTGTATGTGTATGTGTACCAACTCGTGGGAACTATACGAGAGAAAAGTATACACTCGGACATGCCACACTCATATCAGAAGAGGCGGCCTTGCTGAAGGGGGAATTGCGCGGAAGTCACCGAGGCTTTCTTGAAACACCTGGCGCCGGGCTTGAGAGACAGACAGACAGACAGACAGACAGACAGATATGTAGCTACACAAAGGGTGGTAGGTTTGTGGCGGACGGTCTCTATGTCGTCCTCCTCGAAACGGAGATAAATGAGGCTACCCAGACAATTATCTTTTTTTGGTCCTTGGGTCAATTTCTTCCTGATGGTCAAATATGTTTAATATATATAATTATGAGTGTGTGGATGGAGTCAGTGTAATAAAATAAACATGGAGTGAACGGAGATTCCTTAACTGCCCGCTCCCTACGAGGTCTCACGGATTGAAGGAGGGAACACTGACGTCATTCCTTGGAAAAGCCACAAGGATAGGTGTGAGTTGACGTCATTACCGACACGACAAGGACGTCACTGTTGATGTTACGGTGACGTCACGGAGACTCATTCACCTTCAAGACGCTAAGAATATTGAACCATTAAGTGAGCGAGCGAACGTTTCTCTCCTGTCACTCATAATTAAATCATTACAATGCAAACATGAATATATGAATGAATAAATTAATAAATACAAGAATAAATAAATACACAAGTAAATAAATACCTAAATACATAAAGTCACCGATTTTAATGATGTCTACAAAGCAACAATATAATAATGATTGACTTCCTGTTAGACCATTTTTCTATTATCTCTAAACACGAATAGACAGACCAAGGGCTACAAAATATATATGAAGAGAGAGAAAAAAGAGAGAGAGAGAGAGAGAGAGAGAGAGAGAGAGAGAGAGAGAGAGAGAGAGAGAGAGAGAGAGAGAGAGAGAGAGAGAGAGAGAGAGAGAGAGAGAGAGAGAGAGAGAGAAAGAGAGAATGTAGCTCAATGATATTCCAGCTTGGTCCTTGTAGTAGGCAATCGAAAAATTAAATGTTCTCGAATACCAAAAGCAGGTTCCAGTTTTTTTTTTTTTTCCTCCAAGTTCCAGATGTTGAAGCTTCGCGAGGTCATAATGAAGGACAACCAACGTAAGTCAACATAATTCATAATGACACGCAGCTTATTATATTCCTTTCCAATTAGTTCGCCTGATGCCACCTGACACACCTCATTATAATCTGACAATTGATAGTTTTTTCCTTTTTGTGTGTATAATATAACTAGATTTTTCGTTGTTAAAGAACTTCATATCCTTTGAAAGTGGAGTTAAACTGTACTTCTGTAAATTCAAAAAGGAAATTTCTTAATCCTTTCTTAAAAAGTTCCCCAAATGAACGTTTTAACCATAAAGGATGATAATGATGATGATGATGATGCCAGGAATACAGTACAGCCGGATACAACGGACACATTGACTCACACTCTGTTTATGAAAATCACTTTCTGTACCACACCTTACCACGCCACACAGTCACGTCGTCACACCGTCACCTTGCATTCACCGTGACGAGACTCAAGCCACACCAAACTAAGAGGGAAGGGGTTGAGGGGAAGGGGTTGAAGGGGTTGAGGAGAAGGGCGTGTCGATGTGGGGTCTTACAGCCTTGTCCCAGAGCATCAATTTATTTATTTATTCAAACATTTTAGAGCAAAGAGGAAGGTGAGGAACACATTGACTACTGGAAGGAAAAAAATAAGAAAAAAATATATATAATGTACTTTTTTTTCCTCTCTCTCTCTCAGTTCATTATTGTGTTTACTTCGACGGTCGACATGCATTGACAATCCATTAATAAATACTGGGTCATACGATGCATATCTATCATGTTTGTTGGAGTTTTGTGTTAAGATTCACAGCTTTCTCCTGGTTGGACAATCAAGTTTGACATTAAGCACATCCACACTCGTCCTCGACCTCGCCTTCGACCTCGTCCTCGCCCTCGTTACCAGCTAGGACTCCGAGCCTTCATGATACAGTACGTGTCCAATCAAAAATGTTGTGATAAGTGTATGTTGTTGTTGGTTTTTCGTGTACGTAGTTAGTCTGTGTTAGTTAGTAGTTTACAATGCGTTCCAACCATTAATCAAGAGAACGATGAGAGCCACTTGATGACCCGCTGGTGTAATATCATGTCATTATCTTTGAATGTGATGCAAATTATTCTCCTCTCCTGACTATCCATTATGTTTTGGATCCATTATCATGTCCTTTTCCCTCTCATGCTACACACATCTCTTCCACTTGCTTTATCTCCTCCTCCTCCTCCTCCTCCTCCTCCTCCTCCTCCTCCTCCTCCTCCTGATTGTACATTATTCTTAAATTTGTACTTCATTTCACAATTTCCATTCGTAATCTTATACTACTTCGCCGGAAAAAAACTATGTGACTCTTTCTATACTAATTATTTTTTTTCAACTTTAGTACCTCAGGCTAGTCAATTAGGTATATATAGGCTGGACAGGTAAAGCAATCAGGTACAGCGATAATTAATTCCTTAACACGTAATTTGCACTCCATTGTAAGTTTATTGACATGTTAATTAATTCGGTTCACCTTGAGGAAGAAGTAAATAACAACAGGTGGGGCCAGGTAAGCCCCGCACACCTGGCCAAGACCATCCTTCATTAGCCTAGGCAGGTAGTAAATGGTATACCTGGTGGTGGTGGTGGTGGTGGTAAGGTAGTGGTGGTGGTGGTGGTGATCATTTAAACAACCCACCATTCTGTGTGGACAAACATTTGAACACTCGTCTCATAATATTTATCTTCCCTATAATATATATCTTCCCTTTTATCTCACTATCTGATCACGACAATTCACTTCTAAACACAAATACATCAGTCAAAAGTTTACAATAATTTCCGAGTTACAAATACTAATATCTTTTCCTACTTTACATCTCGGTATTACTGATATAATTTATTTTACTTTACACTACATCACTTAACTTTATTTATATTTTCTTTTTTTCCTATTTTATTTTTATTTTCCTCCATTACTGCAACCTATATGATAAAAAAAAAAAAAAAATAGATAAAGTGAACGTGTACGATAATTTCTCTAAAGGTACGACGTGACAATAATAGAGGATAGTGTAAGGATGAAGAGGGAAGGGATGGCGGGAAAAAAGAAAGAGTCAACAATCCAGAAATATCCAGTGAACAGTAAACCACCACCACCACCACAACCACCACCACCACACCGCCTTCTATTCAGCCCTTGAGTCATCCCTTTATCCGGCATAAGACTGGTGTTGTGGTGTTTGGTGTGGTAGTGGTAATATATTAGTAGTGTGGTAGTAATGTATTTTTGTAGTAGTAGTTGTGGTACACACACACACACACACACACACACACACACATACACACACACACACACACACACACACACACACACACACACACACACACACACCCATAGATCCGTCTGTATGTAATCTGAGTTCTTTCGGGGAAGGTAATGGATGACGTTTACTAGTCCAGCGCGTGATCCTCCATACACACGCGCGCTCACTTTGACATAAATCCGATCTTAAGCCCTCGAATCCGGTCTTATCCGTTCGAATCCCGTCTTATCCGTTCGAATCCGGTCTTATCCGCTCACACGAGGCATAACCGTGACAAAACCCAACAGTCACACCCGGTGTCATCCAGTACATGAAAAGAATGTTGTACTTCCTGTGAACCTTATCATACGTACACACACACACACACACACACACACACACACACACACACACACACACACACACACACACACACACACACACACACACACACTTAACACTACATAAAGCCAAAAAAAAAGTCAGTTCTGTTAAAAATATAAGTTGTTCTTCTCCAATCTTTCTCAGATGTAATAAGATAAATAAAAACTTGAATATTAATTAAGATCTATGAACAAAATTATCCTGAGTCAAGAAAATTAGGCTAGGAAACTCCCGCCATAATTTCATATCTTTGTCTTCACGGAGACTTCACAAGTTTACATCCGATTAGGCTGAGAAGCAGAGGGGAAAAAGTACAGGAGTTAAAAATGTATTCTCAGAAGGTATTACACACGCTGTCCTTTCATCACAACGAATGAATTATACTGTACGTGGGACTCATCACACACACACACACACACACACACACACACACACACACACACACACACACACACACACACACACACACACACACACACACACAAACACATTTCGAAGCTTCGTATATTAACCTCGTCTGCATTTGTTTTGTTTCCTGCCTTGAGCTCGCTTCGCCATGACTTGCCTGATAACCCACTCAGATAAGAGGAACAAAAATATGTCAAAACACGAAGTAATTTGTGATTTAGCTTCAATGTGACGCTTTGGATCCGTTTTTTTATGGTCATCTAACAGACGCCGCCTTGTATCACACTCCCTCCCCCTGTGAGTGTGTGTGTGTGTGTGTGTGTGTGTGTGTGTGTGTGTGTGTGTGTGTGTGTGTGTGTGTGTGTGTGTGTGTGTGTGTGTGTGGTGACATACTTCCCCCTTCAGCTTGCATTATAACCTTTTCACTCTCTCTCTCCAACCCTGCCTTCTACACACTAACACACCGGAAACACCTGGCAAACACTTCGGTTCTCAACACCATCAACACAACTGACACTCTCTCTCACTGCAACACAACATGGACGAAAACTTCCTTGTTCACACACACTAATGCTTCTGCCACACGCCATGTTACTTTGCCATTGTCTGAGGCTTAGCGGTTTGTCAGACAATTATATTAATCTCTCGCATTACTTGCAAGCAAATCCTCAACACTAAAATTAAATAAAAATCCCAATGAGTTTCCACAGCCAGCAAAAGTTTTGTTTAAGAATACCAACCCATGTCTGACCTTGCGAGAAGAGGTCAAAAGGTCACAAGGACTCAGGTGCATCACGTGACGCGTGGCCAGGAGCCTGAGGGTATGTGAAGGGGGAGGATAGTGACCACGGGGGGGGGATAGTGAGGGTTACTAGAAGCTAAGAGACAAGAGAAGGGATTAACTGTATAGAGACTGTTACAGAGACGGGCGTGGGTAGCGGGGAGACCAAAGGGAAGGGGGCGGAGAGACCAAAGGGAAGAAAGCAGGAGACCAGACTTAAGGGAGCGGGGAGAATAAAGGGAAGGGAGAGGGAGACCAACAGAAAGGGAGCAGGAGACCAAAGGCAGAGGAGCAGGAAGACCAGGGAGGAAGAAAAATATATAAACAGGGAGCTAGCGAGTGAGGAGGGGAAGAAATTACTCAATATCATGGAAAACAAGGAAGGGCAAGCTGGGAGACAAGGAGGCAGAGAGGCAGGGAGACGAGGAGGCAGGAAGGCATGTGTGGGCAGCAGAGAGAGCCCCGCCACTGGCTAGACGCAGGTAGCAACGCTTGAGGCAGGAGAAGGGACGGTAGGGAAGGGCATTGTCTTAACCTGAGGATCTTAGCCCCAACAAGGCATACCAAAGAGCAAACATCACCAGTATCGGAAGGACACCCACCACCCACCCACCCACTCACCACCCACCACCCACCACCCACTCACCACCCACCCAGTCACCCAGCCAGCCTCCATGTCCTTTGTCTTTCCCCTGTCCTTTCCTTTCCAGCCACCAGGTATGTGCTTCAGGTATAAGGATAATTAACAGTATAGTGAGGCGGATCTAAACAATGGTCTGCTCAGGGCCAGGAAATTGCTGTTCATTTTGTAGTATTGAGACAGTGGAATTATGCAAATGTTTTTTCTTCCTTGGTCTAATGAAGATATGTATGTATGTATGTATGTATGTATGTGTGTACGTGTTATGCCTTAGGTTGTATATTAAAGTATCGGGATATATATATAACCACAATATTGTCTGGCTCTTCCTATATAAAGAGCAAAGGTTATTATACTTACTATTGATAACACCACCTCGCGGCTCCCTTGTATTATCCTTAATCCCCCTCCTCCCCCTAAGGTAATAAAGTGCACGTACAATCAAACTCTTTCAACGAAGTATTACGACACTCCATGAATAAAGATAATATTCACTTAGGAAATATCGTCACCACACTCTCTCTCTCTCTCTCTCTCTCTCTCTCTCTCTCTCTCTCTCTCTCTCTCTCTCTCTCTCTCTCTCTCTCTCTCTCTCTCTCCCTCCAAGCACACACACACACACACACACACACACACACACACACACACACACACAGAGCCGTGACGTGACGCTCCTAGTGAACACAAAGGTTGCCACAAATTAGTAACCAACATAAGCTGTCTGGCCTCGAAGAAACAAATCATCACACACACACACACACACACACACACACACACACACACACACACACACACACATACACACACACACACACACACACACACACACACACACACACACACATACACACACATCCTCCTAAGTCACCTCCACATTCAAGGTCCCACTGCTGGTCAACCAAACCCCTTACAAACCCCTTAAAAACCCCTTAAGATCCCCTTACAAACTCCATCCCCTCAAAAAAAAAAAAAAAAAAAAACAATGCACCTGTTCTCTTCAGAATACATATGAGGAGAAAATAAAAGTGGGTTGTCATGAGGCGCAAGATTTTTTTTTTTGCTCTCTCTCTCTCTCTCTCTCTCTCTCTCTCTCTCTCTCTCTCTCTCTCTCTCTCTCTCTCTCTCTCTCTCTCTCTCTCTAAATAAATAAAAAGATGGTCACGTCTTCTCAATGCACGGCCAAACAAACGTAGAAAGACTCGCTGTGTTTCCCCTCAAACACTGCACAGTTCCGCCTCACACACACACAAGGGATGAAGGAAGGAAGGAAGGATGGATGGAAGGATGAATGATGGCAGAAAGGATGACAGAACACACACACACACACACACACACACACACACACACACACACACACACACACACACACACACACACACACACACACACACACACACTCACCCGGTTCCTGTTCTCAGATTCAATCACCAGAGGAAGGTAGAAGGTATCGAGGGAGGTGAAGCAGAGATCCACGAGGCCTCCCATCACCTCCCTGACAGAGCTTCTCCTTCGTAATAACTGCATGGCGCCTCCCCTTCCTCCCTCCAGCACAAAAATCACTCCAAGGGTTCCGTGATGTCTTAAAGTGATTGTGTGTGTCCTCTTTACGATCTTGGAAAAAGTGCACAAAAATATTCCACTTTCAACTTTTCTTGGGTCTTTTCAAAGGTTAAAAAGGTCCGTCACAGTTTAGAGCAAGTACGTAACATCTTTTTAGAATGTTGGTCACACCTTTCCTACAAAGTACAGCGTCTTTTGATAACCTCAAGTGCCTCTCGGGTGAGTTTTCTTCGTTTGATGTCCAGGATCGCCGATAGTGAAACGACCCTCGCCTGTGAAGCTTAAATGGAAACTACCTTTCCCACCACCCTCGTCACGTCACCCTCCCGCCTCGTCCTTGGAGCCAAAGACAAAGACAAACACTTATGGGCTAGGGACGTTAATCTGAGTAATTTTAGGGCTTAAAGAGTGACTGAAGGTTCGTAGATTATCGTCTCTATTGACTATACACAGTTCGCTGATTTGTCCATTCTTTGCATCGTGAGTTTGCAAAGCTAGTATTGACGGAGGGCTCGTGGATAGATGCATGCATTCCACTGTGGTTCATTTTCAACAACTGCGTATAACTTAGGAATGAAGAACCTCCACAAAGAGAGAAAATAATCACCACAAAATACCTTGAAACTAATCCAAACGTAAGAAGTGGTGAGGTCCGCAAGATGGTGTGGCTAAAAACCAACCTTAAAACATTATCCAAGGTGTGAGGACAAACTTTACTTTCATTTAGAGTTCCTGGAAGCACTGAGGAACATTGGAAAGGACGCATCATGAAGGGCGCGGTCCAGGATGGTGCCCAAGAGGAGGCAGAAGGGGCAGCGTTACGTCACACTGCCTTGTCACTGTTCAAACTCAACCTACGACGAATACTGAGACGGTGACGCAATGCAATGACTTACCAACAACAACCCAGGATAAAGGACCAAGATAAAGGACCAATATAAAGGAACAGCTTATAAACAAAGTAACTGAAACATTATTAATATGACGCATAGGATGAAATGCATATCCTTCCCCTATTACAAATCAAGTCAAAACGGTACAAGGTTAAATTTCATCATAGGTAAATATAGAGGTCCTTTGACAGACAGGTAATGGTAGTGAACAATAATAATAATGATAATAATAATAATAATAATAATAATAATAATAATAATAATAATAATGCGTTGACTTGTGTACTACCGTGATACCTGTACTGGTGTTGTATAGGCAGGTGTTGGCCATACAAAACTGGGTCATTGGTCAACAGGTGTAGGGTACGAGGCTTCCATATAAACGATATAGGTGAGTATGTATGTGTGTGTTGATAGATTTTTATGATGAAGCAGTAACGAAAAATCTTAACTCCCCCTTTTTTTTTCGTTTCTATCTTCTTCCCTCCCTTTTTTTGTCTTGTTTCTCCATCACTGTGTCGTGTCACTATCCATCTCCCTCCCTCCTTCCCTCTCCTTCCCCTCGTTCCTATGCCTTCCAGCTGCCGCCAGAGGTCACCCATTCCCCGGTAATGAACGTCAACTTACACTAATCACGACCCTACCTTTGCTACTGAGAGAACATACCACTGATGAGAGAGAGAGAGAGAGAGAGAGAGAGAGAGAGAGAGAGAGAGAGAGAGAGAGAGAGAGAGAGAGAGAGAGAGAGAGAGAGAGAGAGAGAGAGAGAGAGAGAGAGAGAGAGAGAGAGAGAGAGAGAGAGAGAAGTCGTTAATAATAGCTTAGTTCTCTACTCCTAAAATTAACTGGTACCTTTAAAAAAACCATAAACATTATTTCTACTTTTCCCTTTCAGATTTAGTCAGTTTGTAAATACACACACGTCTGTAAGCTTAAAGCATGAATGAGAGGCAAGAATGACACTGGATTACACTACAACGTTCCTCAATTCCAGCTGCAATTACTGCTTCTATATATTGGTGTGTCCTGAGAAAGGTTAGGTACCCACTCGCTTCCTGCCAAGTGGAGTGCCGCAGGAAGCCCGCTGGAGGACACTTCCGTTGTTTGTGTTGATGCACCGGTCACGTGATTCTTTCTTAGTATTAAAGGCCCTGATCATCATCTTGTGAACTTTTCATGACTCTTCCCTCCTTCCATCTTACATTTCTCCCTCAGACTCCCTTCTTTTTCTTCTTTCTATATTAAAATGTATCTGCTTTGCTTAACTTTTTCTTCTCTCTCTCTCTCTCTCTCTCTCTCTCTCTCTCTCTCTCTCTCTCTCTCTCTCTCTCTCTCTCTCTCTCTCTCTCTCTCTCTCTCTCTCGCTTCTTCTACGTTATCATGTATCACTCATATTTACTTTCCTCCCTCCTTGCCTTCTGAGCCAGTTATATCAGACTTGTAAGTAAATGAACAGAGAACAAGGTGGCTTTTGTTCCCACCTCCTATCCCTCACCCCGTCCCCGCCCCGCCCTGTCCTCGCTCCCTCACACACCCTTCAACCACCAAGAGATGTTCCCCTCAACCCCAAAACCGCTGACGCATCCAACATCCAGGAAATCAAGGAGGAGGACATGAAGAGGGGACATAAAGGGGGAAGAGGAAAAAAGGATAATGTCATGTGATTTTACGTTTCCCCATTCAATCAAAAACTCAGGTAACCCATAAACAGGTGTGGTTATAACGAGCCTCCATCTCCGTCACCTTCCCTTATTAGTGGAGGTAAATGACTGTCCTGCCCAAGAGAGTGTTGCCCCCTTAAGACCCACTCACCGCCCCCCCCCCCCCCTGCCACGTCATACCTACTAATTAGCCCCCTGCTCACCTCCATGCATTCCCCGGCCTCGTTTGCCTCCCCCAGCAAGGGTAACAAGATCTTCAAGGTAATTTCTCTCCGCCACAGTTAGTTTTAGTGAGGTGGGAGCCAGATGGGAAGCGACATGCATGTTTACCTATGTATGACGATAAACTTTTCAACACATTTTTTTTTACTTGCGATATCACACACATTTCTTTACCGTTATCATGTATTATAGTTTGTATTGATTTACTAACTATATAGTGATGTGAGGGTGATTGGTCTGTAGTTCTTCGGTAGTTTTAGATCATCACTCACACGGAAATAAGCTACGTGAACGACAGGGAGGAGGTGGTTCAAGGTAGGAAGCTCCCGATGAGGTTGGAGGAAACTCGTCCCTCTACCACAGTATAAACCACCAAGTTTCCCCTACAGGTATTTTTCCTATAATCACGGTGGAAAACACCAAACAGGAACAATCAGAGTTGGACGTGAAAAACAACAACTTGGTAATTGATTGTAGAAATCGTTCAAAAAGAGAAGAAAAAAAAGTTCTGTTACAATTGTTGTTTTTCTGTCAGAGTAAGATTTCACAACTGACCTGAGGCAAGACAGACCAAAACAATAGCGAACGAAACACGTGTCGAAGCTTCGCCAAATGACATACTATACTAATTCATCCGAGTCATCCTCACTTCATCAACATTCACAGCGACACCTCGACCCCCTATCCTGAATAAATAGATATAATGCTAAAAATACTCGGTTGCAGCGCTGAGTACGAAGTATATTATATCATCACCGCTTTCCATATATATATCCTAGGCCGTTATCCTCATTTCTATTCATGCCATTCATTGCAAACATTCCCTTTCCCCCCTCCTCTTCGCTTCACTCCTCCATTCTTAGCAGCTCGGCACAGGGGAGAGGAAGAGACAGATTAGTATCGTTGTTTGGTCGTCGCTCCTCATCCCACGCCAGGCCAGGTATTGTTATTTGAAGGGAGGGTGGGAGGGCCTCGTTGCCTCCCAGCCTTGACCTGAATCTAGCGGTGAACGTAAGCTGGTGAGTGGGAGTATCAGCAGGAGTGTGTGTGTGTGGACAGGAACATGTTATGGAACACGTTATGGAACACGTCACCTCTGGGATGAAGCTTAAGGAAGAGCAAGTCAGGATATAATGTCAATCCTTACACAACATTATAACATTATTTTTTTACTTCCTTTTGTCTGTACATTGCAGCTTCCTACTACCTAAAGCGAAGCGTCATGATTTCACATCCATGGACTCCTTGAACCTAAAACTTAAAACGCGGAATTAAGTCAAGACACAACAATGTACTTTTAAACCCGCTGACAGACACGATGCGGCCAAATACACTTCCGTTCCCAGTGCACGTGGTTTTAGCAAGGTTCAACAGCAAAAACAAATGTACAGCAAAAACACGTGAGGAGCCATAAGCTGTAACCCTTTCCATCGTCCCTACTCCTGGTGTGGGAATAGGAGGAGGAGGAGGAGGAGGAGGAGGAAGAAACGACCTTCACACGGGCTCACTAGTCGGTACCGTTTTGGCGACCACTTTCGACATACGGAAGTAGACCTTAGCAGCGGCGGTGGCTGCTGGATTGGCGGGTAGGAAGTGATTATGCTAACGTGTGAAATAATATCCAACAGGAACTTATCGAGCGAGTGTAAAACCTATTATTCAGGTTATAACATCCTGGAGTACCTGAACCCTTCCGCCTCATATTGCAGCAGAGATGAATGCAAGGCCTTCAGTGATGATACATAGAGCAAACATTACTATACGTCCCTTATAACTTGTTTTGAAAAAGAGTAGTAGAAGTAGTAGTAGTAGTAGTAGTAGTTATAGTAGTAGTAGTGTAGCAACACCTCCAACAACAATAACCATAAGTAAAGTATTATCCAAATATTTCGTACCACTTCCAAATACTCATTGAAAACCTCACTGATTCAATTGATCTTTTAACCTCATTTACGACGGCGCCTTGGCCTACGATAACCTGACACAGACCTATTGCTGGGGAGGGGCGGCGGTCGTCACCCTCCACAGATGACAATACACCCTACCCCCCACCTGCGTCTTCTATTTTTAGCCACACAGTTGCTGCCCGTGGAAGCAGACTCCAGGAAGCATCACACGCACATCTATCGAGGGAAGGGCGTAACAATACTTCCTGATTCATTCATAGGCTTTCATGACTTATTTGTAAAGAACGCAACATTTGATTTGTAAGCTATTCTCAATTATGTTATTCGTGATTTCGTGAAGAATATGATTTTTTTTTTATCTTAGTGTAAAACATCGCAGCCCCAGAAAACGTGATTTGTTGACATAAGACACAAATTAATACACTAAGTATGTGAAGGAGATAAATATTACAAAACAAACATCAAGGAACTCCCCGAAAAACAAGCTAGTGATGAAACATTCCACTGCTGCTATACTTCCACCCAGGACTGATACACAACACAAAACAATCCGACGTCAATCATTACCCTTTGTGAATACTACTGTTCCCTAAGACCATAACTTCACAAACCTTATAAACCGACAAAAATGAGAGCAAGCTTCGGAAAAAATAATGTGTCTTTGTTAACACAGAGCACCATTATTCTCTCCTCTAACCCCAGTTAGGTGACAGCCACCCATTCCCCACCTTCCTCTGTTCACCCTCCATCCCTACCTCCTACACGCTCACACCTTCCTTTCCAGCCTCCTCGCTTTCCCTCACCAGCACCTTTAACGCTTAGAAGCAAATCTTATTTACTGCGCCTACAAATTGCATGTTGTCTAAACGTTTCAATGACAATGTTTGACAGCTGAGGCAGAGGGGCGGGGTGGGAACGGTCTGGCAGCCCAGCTGGCGTGGTTGCAATAGGCTGCCTCGGCTTTGTCCAAGCACTCACAAAAACGGTTACGTAACATCAGTGTTTTTAAAAACACAGTACTGCTTCTTTATGAGTCCTTCTACACTAAACAATACTCACAACATTTAAGGTGTAAAGTTATGAGAAACATAGGTAATGAAGGATATTAATTACAATATAGCCTATCGTTTTATGGAGCATGGTGTAATGTTTTACTGTCAGTAGAAATAACACAAATACGCGATACTGGCAATTCTAACTTATAAGTGATATCAAAAGCTAAACACATCACTCACACACCATCATGTGTGAACGTGCAGTGCGATATTACAACACCGAGCCATGCATCCCTAGTAACGGTGGTCAACCAACCCTCTCCCGACACACGACCAGACACCGCCCACCACACACATCACATACCACACAACACCCTCACTAACACACCATTACAACAAGGAGGTGCTCATCATCACATTCTCACTCATAATTATGGTGAAATAAGTGTTGTTACTTACCAAAGTAACTTCATATTCCAAGTTTTGAGCGCTGTCTGTATCCTCTCCCGCCATACTGTCGACACTGGCACGCCGCCGCAGCTCGCGCAGGGAGGCTGACGACAAGGTGGAAGGAGACCTCTCCAGTTTCGGATTTGATTGCCGCATTATCTCCCTGAACAATTCCGACATACTGACAATATTTTGGAAGTGATGGTAATAATAATTATAAGTTTCCCAAAAGCGTATGAAGTCAGAAAAGCCACCGTAGTCGGAGAATTTCTCTCCTTGAGGTTCCAGTAATGCACGCGACCCAAGCGATGGCGGGACATTTAAATCCTGCCAAACTCCACCATTTCTATAAAAGCAATAAAGCGCGTTTGAAATAAATATTCTATTACCATCAGTTTACCACAAATATGGTCAGAAGTCGGGAGCCTTCACCACTGGCACCAGGATGCTTGCGCGGCACTAGCTAACGCTGTACTAGGGTGGCTGTGCCCTGGAGAGAGCAAGTTAGGGCGGTGCTGAACCCACCTTGAATGGCCTGTCACTTCGCTCACTTCCCACTCCATTTCGTCCATCACAGCCTCCACCAACAAACCCTTAATAATGAAAATGGGTGAATCTAGATCGAAATTGTTGCAAAAATGTGTTTGATCATTGTTCCAGAATTTTTAGTACAGTGCATTGCCAGCACTTGCAAACGAACGTGGCTTTCATAATCGTGTGCTTTCGCTGAAGATAACATTCTGATGACACGCACGTTAGTGATACAATGCTTCCGACACCAACATCAAAATCAGACAAATAAAACAAATAATGTTATGGTCTTAATGTCAAATGATTTTGCAACAGAAAGGTTGCATGTACGGTGTGTCCCTAGCTATACAGGAAGCGGTCAATCGAGATCAGACGAGAATATTGTGTGATGGAAAAAATCAGACAACGTCCGTATGGTACTGAGACGAGGAAGAATGGTGGGAGGAGCCTCGTGCAGGATAATTTCAGTTGACCTCATTACTATTCCATACGTGATCATTTAGTAAAGTAATTTAGCGCGTATTCTGACTACTTATTATTATTGCTGGTGAAGGTGTAGTACGGTAGTAGTAGCAGTCGTAGTTGTTATATTATCATTATCATTACTATTATTATTATTATCATTATCATTATAATAATAATAATAATAATAATAATAATTATTATTATTATTATTATTATTATCATTATTATTATTACTAATAGTAGTAGTAGTAGTAGTAGTAGTAGTAGTAGTAGTAGTAGTAGTAGTACTGTAGTAGTACTGTAGTAGTAGTAGCAGTTGTAGTAGTAGTAGCAGTAGTAGAAATAGCAGTAGTAGTAGAAACAGCAGCAGTAGCATTAGAGAAGGCTGTTGTTGTTGTTGTCATTGTTGTAGCACTAATAAAGGGTCTAGCGGAAACAGGGGCTCGACGAGGACCTAAAGTGGTCGTAACTTTGGGTCCTTTTGATTTAATTTCCTGTCCCACTCTTCCCTTATTGTGTGTTTCTATATGCCCTTCATTCCCCACACGGCATCATCACCACCAACACACACACTGCAACACAACCGTAGCATTATTATTATCATTATTATTATTATCATCATCAATACCATCATTAGGGAGGAGGTAGAGATAGATAGTATCCGTCAATGTGAGTGTTGATGTCATTTACCACCAAACCCTTTCTCTCTCTGTCTCTCTGGTAGTAGGCTTGAGGACTCCGATCACTATCATTTTTCCATCTTCCGATCGCTCACCCGGTAATAAGGAGCCTGTAGGTATATATGAGTGGTGCCAATTTGTTTCCTTAGAGGACCGTTAGTGATCTGCAGATGGAATGGTGATTGGTACCTGCCAGACCTCAATCGCACGGAGTTCCAGTTGTGAGATGATTCAGCAGTGTGATGGTGGTGAGGCAATCTTGTTGAGCCTCTTGTGGATGAGATGCTTGCCTTCACTATAGCCTCCTGTGGCAGTAGAGTTCAAACGATTTTACTGTCTCTATTGAGTAGCTTTCGGGGCGTGTTTACTTCATTGAGTATCTGAGTGATAGTCTTCCTTTGTCCAACTATCTGGGTTTGTCTTCACTGGGGAAATGTAAATAATAGTTCCGACAGTGTCCTACTTCTACAAATCATGGATGTATGAAGTCTAGCTGCATTGCAAAATAGTTTAGAAATATCTGACATAATGTGACATGTAAGGTTCAATGGTGTGGATATGCCTCTTAACTTTCTTGCACTTCACAGCTGTCTTATTGAATTACTAGTCAATCTTGGTGTTGTAAGTGATTCTGGATTCGTAAAAATCCACAAGTGAGCCCATCAAGGTAATTCAGCTCGGAGGGTTTTGAGTTTTCTCATTTCTAAGTCAATCTGAAGGCATATTTTTTCATAGACGAGACATTCTGAAACTAAACAACTCCTCATTGTTTTTTTTTCTTTTATCATATTATACATTATGCACGGGCCCGCTATGAGGCTGAGGCTGGTGCCGAGATGCTAACGATCTCTCTTGCTCATTAACTAATTAACACTTCCGGTCAATTAAACACTTAGTTGATGGTGTATCAAAAGTAAGTAGACTTTAATGATAAAAATAGATAGTTTTTGTCATCGATTCATTTGCCCTTCATGAAGAATAAGAAGAAAAAAAACCTCACTTCATAAAGCCTTATCCAGCTAATACAACATACAGTAGCTGAACTTCCTGCAAATCGTGAACTTGCCTTTGCAGTGGATAGAAAACGAGTATGATCCATGGGACACTATAGCAATCGCACATGTATTTGAACTACCACGTCTTGCAGTTCATGGAAATACATTATCATTATTATTATCATATATATCTTTTTAACAGTTGGGTGGGATGACTATATTTAACTAGATACCAATACATCAGACTGGTTGAACATGTATTACTGCTTCCTGTGATCCCTCTTAACAGTTTTTAAGCCAGTCTGTTGCAGGTGGACATACATGAGGAACAAAACCCAAACCCTCACACAAAAGGGAAGAATCTCAGAGTAACAATAATTTTAGTAAAACAGAATAAAACTAAACCAAAGACTGAAACCAGATAATACAAAAAAATGTTAGTTACTTATTCAATGACAAATGACCACAACCATGCAAGTAGTAATATGGTATGGTTCAGTCTTCATTAACCTAATTTATGTACTATTCTTATATTATTACATCTTGTACTATAAAATTATGTGAACTTATCGAGCTCAAATAAAGAAAATTTGAGCGTTCATTGTATGTGATGATGTACAGTAACAAAAACTGAACAAACAACAATCATTAAGAATAATTTGAGCCATGCACTTTGGAAAATAGGTTTTTGAGTATTCTTAAGTGCTTCATAAAAAAAAAAAAAAAATTTATGACAATACAACATTGACATACAATATTACTTACTGCAGACATTTTGTTATTCAGTTATAACTTTATATTCATCTATATTTGTTAAACTATCCTGAATTTATATTGCAATCTCATTCAGAAATGCAAGTATTGTCATGTCCATATAATTCTTCTGTTCACAAGATTCTACAGACTTTCTCCAACTCAAACATGACCACTAAAAATTTAGTTTCTTACCGTAACCACTGCCAACAGCAGCAACATCCTTTTCTTTTCCAATCATGTTCTCAGTGTGTCTGGTTCAAAGGTGAATCTTCACGCTGCTTCATGAATATCTGTGGCCTCAATGCGTGAGGCTGTGTTCATGTTCTGCAATGATTGCTTCTTCTCACAATTCCCTTCATGCTCATAACTTTTCTTTTCTCCTTTCCCTGCACCATTTTCAAGTACTGCGTGCACTGCAGAAAAAAAGTTCACCATTGAACTTCTGTGATGAAAAGCTGATAAGAAATTACTCACTCAGCTTAAAATTAATAAATATAATTTGCAACATATGGCTACATTAGCACATATATATGTATCTATCTATCTATCTATCTATCTATCTATATATATATATATATATATATATATATATATATATATATATATATATATATATATATATATATATATATATATATATGTGTGGATGGAGTCCCTCCTGTTGTTCTCAAAAACTGTGCTTCCGAGGTCACTCCCTCCCTGGTCAAACTCTTTCATCTGTGTCTCACTACTTCTACCTATCCTTCTTGCTGGAAGTTTGCTCACATTCAACCTGTCCCTAAAATGAGTGACCACTCCAATCCTTCAAACTACTGCCGGGATCGCAACATCACAAACCCTCAGCTTACACCTGTACCTATTTACTGCTAGATGAGCAGGGATTATAGTGAGCCGAACTTACTAACCACTACACCACTGGGTCGCTGCCCTGCAGGATGCTGAAACATAGAGTATAGGAGTAGCTGAGAAAGAGAGGTTAAATGTAATGGAGATAAAGCATCTGAGGAATATATGTAAAGTAATGCGCACTGACCAAGTGAGGAATGAGGAAGTGAAAAGGAGAACTGACATTAAGAGAGTTGAGAGAGTAACATCAAATCATCCAATTAAAATTTTTTACACATTACACAATTATTTTTAGCAGCCCAGTGGTGTAGAGATTGATGAGCCTGACTCACAGATGAGCTCCTGGGTTCAAATTCTGGGTTGGGCACAGACAACTTGTGTGTTGTGCGTGTGTGTTCAGAGGTAAACAGGCGAAGGTACTTATATATAGGTAAACATAAATTATTTTTACAATTATTATGTACATACATTTTTTGAGTAAAACTTCTGTGTACAAAGAGATTACTGTCACAACCTTCAGCTTGTCATATTCTATATAAGCCAAGGTAGTACTGAAATTTATATGTGTATTGAAAAAAAATTAATAAAAAATCAATAAATGTTACTACCCAAACCAATTGTTACTGATGTCTTTTACTCTTTGATAAACACCCTCCAGGCATACACTCACCCATCCCTGGTGAATACAAGGAGATACAGTACAACACAATACCCTAAGCCAAGAAAGTTGAAAGGAAGATATAATACTAACATTGCATGGTGAGCTCTGAGGTTGTTGAAAACTCATTGCCGTCCTCTGCCACCTGCTTGAGGGGGACACCTGTAAAAGGAACAATACAGTGGATCATGTAACAGACTACCTCATCAGTTATCAATTAAACATTTTCAATATCAGATTTTTAAGATATATCAAGGTGATGTCACATAAATACCTGAGATGTGAGTGAGTTTGAACACCTCCCTGTCACTTTAGAACTGCTTTGTGCATGAAATACACCTATCTATATACCTGGCTTATATCCCCATCAAAAGGGGGTAGCCAAGACAAGGGATTTAGGGTTCAGGGAGATTTTATTTCTCCTTCTCCTCTGTACCCTATCTTTTTGTAGGACAGAATACAGAGGAGGCTTCCCAGACCCCTCACTCCGTCCCTTTTGGTTGCCTTTCAAGAGGAGCAGAGGGGGAAAGTGGTATTCTTGCAGCCCCAACCACAAGGCAAGAAATATATAGTATGTCAAAAGTTTCAGTCTTTTAAAATCTTCTACATTTCATAATACGGAAAGGAATTCATAACATATAACATATTTAGATTTCTACACAGGAAAAGGATAATAGCAAATTCAAGCCCCTAAACATATAACTCCAAGCTGAGACTCAATAGCTAACGCATAAGCATCCCACATTGAATAAAATATAAGGCAATGTAAAGAGTATCAACCCTTCTTAAAAGAATAAAGAAAAGAAAGGCAAGAAGAAATATATAAAATTGAAAAATATTATAGAACAAGGAAAGATGATCATTCAAAACTGTGTTCCCTTTGTTGCTACGATGCCAATAATTGAAAACCCTAATATTCAGAGAAGTAATCTTCCTTAGTTAAGATTGAGATTATCCAAAATTTACAAGATTTGGCAATTTTAGGTTTTTCTTTCACGCTGTACACTCTTAACAGTAAATAAACTAAAAACATTAATTGATATAACTGAATTATAAAATCAAATACCAAGAACCACAATGTCTTTATGGATGAAAAAGAAACACATGGGTCACATAGGAATACTTTCATGTTATAAAAAATATTTAATGTGGTGAGTAAAGATCAACCAATACAATATCATATTACATAAGTTTTTTTTTCATATATGATACAATACACTCATAATTTCATGCTAGTCTAGGAATATCATGAAAAATAACAAAAATCTATCTTTTCATACATGTATTACGCACATGTGTGTCATTCACCGTGGTCTTGAGGATCACGTGCTGGACTCGTGATCACCAGTCATTACCCTCATGGAGAGAGCTTAGAGCTCATTATAATCCAATCTATGGGTAAGGGTGAAACCTTTCACACTCTTGTTGAAGGAGGACAGTAACAGTTTGGTTATCAGTGATAACCTTACACCTTGAGCGAGGAACGAGCCCGAGCCAGCCAAGTGACAAGCCGAGACGTTACCATTGGCCTACCAAGCAGTGTGTTCCTTTATTTGTTTGTATTATTCCCCATGGTCTGCTGGATCACCCGCTATCATGACCATTACACAAGTGTGTAATAAGTTCCTGGTGAGTGGCACTATGTAGTCGCGTGTGTTGGACGAGTGGTGTTTATAACTGTGGTGCAGAGCTGCATCATCATCACCACGTTAGTTAGGAGTTCAATGAGCAGCATCTTAGTATCAGGATGTTAGCGGCCAAGGTCAGTAGTAGTCTGCATGTAGCCGGTGATTATTCTGTTTGCCTCTTTTGAGCTGCATGTATTATTTCTTGGTAAGTGATCATCATAACTACGATCACACTAAGGAAACATAGTTTAGAGTAATGTCAATGGAGAATAAAGAGAGATTATTTAAAACCTGAGTATGCAATTATGAAAGTAATTTTGTAAGTGGACTACATATCATTATATAAATCACAGTGTTCATCCGATTAATCACCATAACTTGGAGTGTGGCTACAAAACTGTGGACAAAATATGCACTGTAACGTATTACAAAACAAATATCCTACACATACATTTTTTTTTCACCTAAATCAAAATATGTAGTTTCTTTTAATACAAAGTGACATTTTCATGCAAGTATATAGTGGTATTCAGGAATATAATACAATAAAAGAACATAATAAGCTGATAACATTCAGATCTATATAAAACTTACATCCTTAAATGAGAACTCTCTCTTTCTCTGTCTCTGTCTATCTACTTCTATATATTTATTCTACCAAGTTCATCCTAATGTTTCTATTTCTTTATCATCATCATTTTGAAGCCCTCCATATATGTTTGCATATGTTGGTCTTATTCGCCTCAAGACGATTCAGTCTCTAGCAGCCTCCCTATACAAGACTAGATCTCTGACATCCTCTGTACCACTTCATTCCAAGTTTTCTTGGATCTACCTCTAAAATCTTTACCCATATTCATCTATCTTTGTATCTATATACCCAGCTAATATCCCCTCAGAGCGGGTTGCAGGACAAGGTGTTTAGGGAATAAAGATTTTTGTTCATATCTTTGAAAATTTGCAATCATAACTTTTATATGTTGGGGACTTTTTGTAAAGAGAAAGGTTTACAATCACTACATTCCACCAGTTCTAACATACAAATCGGAAAGCTGGAGTCTTATTAAATTCCCGTGCCCAAAGGTGAATAGAGAATAATGGTAGTAATACACATAACATGGAAGAATAAGAAGAGAGCATCTTGGATAAGGGAGCATTCTAAAGTTGAACACATCTAGAACACTATCTAAAGACAAAACTGTACATGAGCAGTACATGTTAAGTACCAAACAGATAATGGATGGATAATTAGATTAACAGAATGGTGAACTAAGAATAGAAGCAAACTGTTGTCAGCTTCTCTAAACTCTAGAGAGCAACTTATTTCCCTGAGTAAAAATGAAGTAGTTGTATGAATGTTGTTATTATGCTACAGAGTGCAGATCAATAAGATAAAGTT
Source organism: Cancer borealis (assembly GCA_036785275.1). Taxonomy (NCBI): domain Eukaryota; kingdom Metazoa; phylum Arthropoda; class Malacostraca; order Decapoda; family Cancridae; genus Cancer; species Cancer borealis. The sequence continues at coordinate 28,999 of JAXIVD010003935.1, forward strand.
GGGACACATGCTATAGCTGCGCGTCACATCGACCTTTGAGTCTGTGGTGAAAATTTATCCATTACACCGGGACACAGGGCCACTGTGACATCCGTCTTTCCAGTTTACTTTCCACAGGTTATCCTAGGTACCCATTTATCGAGCAACTCATTTGGGAGGATGAACAGCTGGGTGAGCTGTGCGCCGCCTGCCTTCGTCCGGGATCGAACTTGGGCCAGCGGATTTGTAGTCAGACGTGCTAACCACTGCACCACTGAGACAGATCAATAAGAGTAAGAGGAAACAAACAGTGTGAGGATGGTAGATGGTAGCAGTATGAATGGTGAATTCCTTAGCGAGGTAGAATGTTTTGAGTATTCAGGGTCACATATGACTCTGGATAGAGAAATAGACGAATAATTAAAGTCTAGAATGAATAAAGTAGGGAAGGTGTGAGAGGAATGAGTCAAATGAATGAATGCATAGAAATGGGGGAGTAGTGGTGCCAGCTCCTTTGGGGCTGAAACATGGAATATGGGAGTAACAGAGAAAGGTTTTGTGAGAGTTGCCTGGTTGAACAGAGCAGTGTTGTGATGGTTTGGACACTTGGAGAAAATGGATGAGGAACGATTGGTGTATATATAGGTTTGTTTGATATGATTAAAAGGTGATTAAATAATCACTCCAAACCAAGTAACTATAGACCATATAGTTCTGCTAAAGTAAACGAGAGCATGACCTCTCACCAAGAACCTGCCGTGAGCCAGGATCAAACTCACAACCTTTTGGTCATGAGCTGAGCACTGTACCACAGAGCCACCCGATTGAGAAGACCAAGAATTTGATAGATGATCAGTGTAAAGAGGTCATTAGATGCACGAGGGCTGTCTGTAAAGTAAGAAATGCTTGTGCATGATAGTTGAATTATGAACAGTTGTGAATGTATGAATGGAGACCCAGCCTCACAGGCCTTGATGGAAAGTTCTATCACATCAGGTCTGATGAGCCGATTGGGTCAAGTGTGGGAAAGGGGATGGATCTAATCTGATGCAGCAAGGGTAACCAAGTTCTTCTGTCAGTCCCAGACATGGATAATAAACCAACTTTACTGTGGGATAGATCCTTACACAGTGTGATAGGGGGATCAGACCCTTTCCCAAGGGGGCTTAGAAGCAAAGATGTGAGGGAATGCATGTGGTGGTATGTCTGTAAATGCCTTGTCCTTGTCCCTTTAAAGGGTATATAACCCGGGTTTATAGATAAATAGACATTAATGCCTTGTCTCAGCTACACCTTTTAGAGAGGTTATCAATCTGGTATATAGATAGGTTGTTACATGCATGCATGTACAAGTCTAGGACAATAATTCCCATCATTGATCCCTTTCATCATTAATTATATTTTCCCCATTAAACCCATCGAAAGATCATCTCTGATTAACAAGAACATTGTGTAAATACACAAATTCTAAAGCAATTACCTTCCCATTTTCTCTCCAATAGTTCATCAACAACACTTTTCCATGATATTTACATATTCTTCTCAAGAATCTCAGCTGCATCAGCTATACTTATAAGACTTTGGTTCACAAGAGTAAGAAACACTTCATAAAAAAAGTTATTTCCCTTTAACTAAAGCTCATTCAACTACTAGCTATAGGATGCGCATGTTATCTTCTACAAACTAACGACTCAGCTTATACCAAAAACTCAATTCAGACTACATCATTAAACAATTAAATGGTAACTATTCTTAATGACTATTAATCATATCTATCATGGTACACCATGCTGTCTTAATATCAGACATGAGACTCAATAATGATACAAATACTATCACATTGTCACAGGGGCAGTATTATTTTGGTAGGAAGGTTATCCTTGTAAATCTACAATGATGAATAACTATGTAAGCAATCTTACAAATATTGTCAACAATCAATAATATCAACCATGTGTGTGTGTGCGTGTGTGTAAATATATATATATATATATATATATATATATATATATATATATATATATATATATATATATATATATATATATATACATATATATATATATATACATATATATATATATATACATATATATATATATATATATATATATATATATATATATATATATATATATATATATATATATATATATATATATATATAATATTTCCATTAATTGCAATGTTAAATAGTACAAGGCCATCATCATCTTGGATGCCTTACTTCTTGTTGGGTAACATGGTGTCAGGTGTAGCCACGGCTCTACTACCACTCAACACTACTTCTTGATTTGTTCCAATGCACAGGTACTGTTCAGTTCTTTTCTCCACATTTCACTTTTAATGCTATCTTAAGCAGTCTTTCTTCATCTACTTTCTGGTATGCTACATTTCTTTTTTATACAAGGTAACTAAAGTACAGACTCAGTACCTTCCATCATTCTTCAGGCAATGCATGAACCTGCACCTCCACCTTAATGGTTTCCTGGGGCAGCAGACAGGTTCGATCACTCACATCCACCATCACTGATGCACCTCTAAACCCCTCCTGCTCCTCCTCACCAGACATCACTACATAGGGAGTTAGTTTCTCACCCTCAGAGGTACTAGTCGCCTGTGTCCTGTCTACCTCCAGCACACTGGTCTCCCCTAAAACTGTTCCACCCCTGCTGAAGGACCCCTGCTCAAGCTGGGACGAAACATGTGGCCCAATGGTTGACAGAACATTGCCAGCAGCTCCATAGGAAGGACAATACATGGAAGAGTTACCTTCAGATAGATGTGGGAGAGAAGTGCCTAATGGCCACTTAGCTGGACGAGACGTGAGGGTTCCGAGGACCTTACTTGGGAAGTCAAAGAGTGCAAAGCAATAGTAGCCGAGCCCTGCACCGCCCACCACTGCCAGGGTGAAGTAGGCGTTGTAAGTCATCACTGCCAACATCAGCATGTAGCCGATGGTCAAGTGGATCACGTGGAGGAAGGTCTGCAGGATGTGGAACTTCACTCTGAAGGAAGCAGAATCGTTTTAGAGCCCGGATGAAGAAAAAAACATTTATTTCAGATTTTTCATCAAGATAGTATTGAAGTTTTAGGAGAACAATGCATTTCATCCTAGTTTTAGTGTTTCTACAATCATAACATTATTTGTACTCAAACTACTTCCACCATATATACAAGACACTACATGCGTGTCAATAACAATACACACAACCAAACATAACACTCCACATTATGATTTCACTATAAAACAAAATCACATCCAGTTTATCATACAATTCATTAGAAGCCAAATACACACCCATATACATATTATAAATCTCAACCCAATAGACATATGAAGGAAATCAAGGGATCAACAAGCTTTTCAACCCTTTCAACAAGCAATTCAGCATCTACTGGGCATGACAATGACATCAAACATCACTCAATATTCACCTCTGAACTGCAAACATTAATCACATCTCTGTTGAGTATAATAGAAAGATTATAAGGAATTCATATTAGTTGAATATTAGCTATCTCAAATACAGTAGAACCTTGCAATACGTGTCTAATTAATTCCATGACAGAGCTAGTATTGCGATTTACTCATTTTACAAATCAATTTTTACTACTGAAATTCATTGCAATTTAATTAATCCGTTCCAGCCCCCAAAGCCACCAAGTCTTTTTTATGGGTTTTTGAAACAGAAAAAGTGCACATCGTGGATATGCTTTGGTTTTATTGGCTTGCTAAGTCCACTACACACACTCCTCTCTTATGTTTTTTTTTTTATTATTTTCTTCTTAAACTCTATCATAATAATCTTTTTTTTCTTATCAACACTATACTTTGCACTAACTTTCTTCAGACTCATGGCTAACACAATTAATTAGAACAAAATAATGCCAAAAAATCCACAAAACTGAGAAAAATCATTAAAAACAAAATGATTGCGATGTTGATTCAATGAGATGAACACATGAACTGTGCAAGTGGAAGCTGTTACTGTTGGGGGAGCATGTGCGAGCTCAGTGCCAACTATCAGCGGCTATTAGGAATCTTGCTTGTACTGCAGATTTCCACTCGTATTTCAAGACAAAAATTACTCGTACAATGGGGCATTGTACCGCAAGGTTCTACTGTATTTCTAGTTAGTGTAAGTATGGATTATACATACACAACAATACACATATACTGTTGTCAAATTAAAAATCCTATAGTACAGAGCTCCCTCCAATTTGGCGTGAAATCGGTTGACATTGCAGACCGCAAAATTTGAATTCGCAAAATTGGAATCATTAACCTTATGGTGATTTTAGTCATATTTTTGACCTTGTTTGTACACAAATACATGTAATTATACATCCTACAATAAAGAAAAATACAAAAAAATCATAAATATTATCATTATCCATAAGAAAATCAATTTAAATTACCATTTTACTGTACCTGGGCTTGCAGAGATGGAGATTGGTCTTGGTCGCAGAATTGGAATATCGCAAAAGTGAAACCCACAAAATTGGAGGGAGCACTGTACAGATTACTAATGAAAAAGTACATTCTCCTTGATCTAAAAGTAACCTCCACATGACTGTTCCAAAGTCTTTCAATCATAACACTCACTAGTCAATCAAAAACAGTATCATGTAAATGGGCCAGACCGTGTGGCAACTAAATGTCTCACGTAGTTATATGTATTGTATTCATTTAAACGAATGGACTGAGGAATGGTGCGATGTGACATGAATTAAATAACTATGTATGAAAATGGCACTAATTTCCTAAGTGTATTTCTACCTTGACCATCCTGAGCAGATCTAACGATCCAAAATTCAGATCTAACGATCCAAAATTCAGATCTAACCACAATTATTCCGGGCACCCGGGATCATATTTCAAACTTCCCGCTGATTGCTGAATTTTTGCTGCACCCCGGCGTCCCTCCTTCCTCGTCACTTTCACTGTTGCCAGATTGGGTTACAAGTAGTGGATTGGGCTATCTTTTTATGCCATCCACTACTAATTTTTGAAATCCGCTACTTGCAAATTTTTGGGCTACACAATTTAGCTCAAGTGCGATATTTTAGTAAATTTGCTAAGAAAAAATATGTTAAGCAAATATAGGCTACTTTTTGAAAAAAAATTCTGGCAACACTGGTCACTTTGGTCAGTCCTGCGCCATATTTCAACCGTGTTCCATTGTGCTCGTCTCATTGTTCCCTTTTTTGTTTCAAAATAACAGTTGGAATGGCAAAAATAGGTTAAAATAGGGACTCAGCCGAAGTTTTGGCACCAATGACAATTTTTTCCATAAGTTTGCATCTATATCTAACAAAGTCATATCTAACGCAGTTTTTTGGGCACCAATTATTCGTTAGATGGGAGATTCTACTCTACAAACTGATTAAATGCATCAGAATTTAAATCAGTGTGTTCCTTGTTACTTCTATAAAGGTTTTGCACTTTCATTGTGTGATAAAAACCCTTGAATCATATGTTATTACTTTTCAAAACTAATCACATAACCTCACCACTTCTGTACTGATCTGAGCCAACATGATAACCTAAGATTACTATCATAACCATCATCATGCCTCCCAAAAAGCCATGCATAACTACCTGCGACGGTACAACAGTCTTTGCATTTGAGAGTGAGTGTGTTGAGCATGATGTAAGAGTGGCAACCTTTCACTTGTGTTGTATCTGCTGCACCCGGAATCACGAGTAGTGGCTACCTTTAGCAGGAGGGAGCGAGCCACCTTGAACCCCTCGGCCAAAAGCGAGAGAGACGCCAACCCCATACATAGTGACACCATGCCTGTGAGAGTAAGGGATTATTTAAGTAATCTGGGATAGGAGCAAAATTTCTTGAATGTTCCTTAATGTACATAATTGTGAGGAAAGTCTGGTTACTGAATTTATAGGTTATGTTTCCACAATTATTATTTTTATTCACAAGTATCATTTTACTAAACATGTTTTAGATCATAAACTTGGCATGTAAGTACAACAGAAAAATAAGTGTGGAAAGTATTAAATATTTCAACGCTGCTTATCAGGATTGGCCCCAGACTTATAGGACGCCTGGGCAAAATTTGATCTTTAAGCCACCTCACATTGCAGCATGATCCAATTTTATGACACACATTCAACTGCAATGTGCATGTGTCTCTTGAGGAGTGTGTGCCCTGAACAGTTGATTATGTTGCTCAATTATTTGGGCTGATCCTGTTACTAATGCTAAATACAAAATTATCATATGTATATCTTATAATTGACAAAACCACTTGTTGATATCAATGATAACTAAAAAATAATAATAAGACAATCTACAGATGCCAAAACCATTGTGACATTATGAAACAAAGCTGACGTGAGTAAGAACAAAAACTCTAATTTTGTTAAGCTTTTACAATAAATCATTAAACAAAATATCCATTTAGAGACTCACCCCATGTTGTAACAACATTGACACCAGGGAAAAGGAAGTTGTACACTGTCCCTGAGAAGTAGTAGCTCATTTCCATTTTGACCTGCAATATAACAAAAACTTTATATAACCTGCAACAATATTCATGGAAAATCCTTATGCTATAGTTTATTTTCTTAATAGAGGCACTAAGAACCTTCCATTAGGAGGGACAAAATAATTGCTTGACAGAATACCATAGAAAGAGAAAAAATTACAGCGCTTCCTTATATAAACAAAAATGCAGAATATATAAATGTTATGCTTTTTCAAAATATTAAGTTGTCATCTCAGATATGTTGTGTTTATCCTTGAAGAAAAAATAAAATGCATACATATAAGGAAAGTCAAAATAATTAGTATGGAAAAAGTCTTATGATAAAATAAAATCAGCAGTGGTGAGGCTGAGAAGAGACATCCTACAGCTCTCAGAGTACACCGTCACTACTAAGATGCCAGACCAATTTTGTTGTTAATGATATATGACTCAGGTCAGGACAGGAAGCAAGGTGTTAAACCAGTGCATCACAAGAGGTTGAGTTTTTTCACTCTCTATTAAACACAATCTTGACTACCATCTCTACCAATAAAGTTTCCGATAGAGGTTATACGACCCAGCGTACTGCTGGCTGTTTGACTCTGCTGCTTCTGCCTTTGTTAAGTCTGTGATGTACACCATACTCAAAAATAAAGAGGCAATCAAACAAGTTTATGTTGCAAAATGGGTGAAACTTCATAATTTAGGCAGGTCTGGTAAGGATTAATCCAATTTACATATACTACTTATAGGAAAAATTTATTTTGTTTGCCAACAAATAGATTTATGAACATACAACAGTGTTTTAAGAAAAAATGGTTCTTCTTCCCACTGTTACATTTCTTTTAGTTTTAGACTTAGTGATCAAATGAAAACCACAAATTGTCCATCATTCTTCTTTATTACAGTGTTGTATGACACCCAAACTTTGATGGATGCTAACCTTTTTTTTGCCTTATAACAGCGTGCCCTGTGAGACACGAGTGCACACACTCACTTATGTTCGGCCTTACCAGATATTTCCCTTAGAATGCACAAAACAATTAACATACAACCACTGATGAACAGCATCTCTGTACATGTAAGAGCATGTCACCAATCCTATGTAAATAGACAATTCTTTTCATGTACTAGGTTTGTCGCTTTCTCAGCGAAATATATTTATAAAAGCAAAAAAAATATTAGTATTATCATTACAACTGTCTTTCTACATCTATCTGTATACTGTACCAGGCTGTTATCCCCCTAAAAGGGAGGAAGCCAAGACAAGGCACGCCAGGGTTCATGGAGACATCACTCTCTCCTCCCCCTCTGTGCCTTGTGTTTTTGTACGAGAGTATATAGAGGAGGGGCTTCCCAGACCCCTCGCTTGGTCCCTTTTGTTGCCTTTTACAAACTATAGGAATTACGGTGTTAGAATTATTGCAGCCCTCACTGTAGATGCCATAATCAAGCCATATACATAAAAAAACAGCCTATCTCTCCTACTACCCTTTTTACGGGGTCTGACAATAAGCGGGACATTTTTTCTTAACATATTTTTGTTTGCTCATGGCCAGTACCTTTTTAGTGTATAAAAAAAATATACCAGTCAAACTACTACCTCCTCACATACATAATTCTATACATACCTAATAAAATTACAATTCAGAATTCCACCATCAGTCCTTCTTACCTTACAAGTCACTAATCAGGTACTCCATCTACTCACCAACACCTTACTCAAATTTCCTTTACAAATTATTCACTATAAGCACACAGTAAAAAGACAGCTGTACACTACACTTAGATCCACTACGTTGTTACACTCCAAACAACACGATCAAAATCCTTTCAAACATATCCATAACTGTAATCACTTGGTACAACATAAACACTTAAGAAATTCAAATAATTAATAAAAAACACTGAGTATCATACACTTTGCTTTCTTTCCCACTTTGTAAAATACCTAATGAACTGAACCCATGGACTTCTTAACTAATCTATTGGTTATCACAAGTATGGAGGACACTGATTACCTTATCAAGCATCAATTCCAACAGCCTTACTGATGATCATCTCACGCCACTAAACACTCACCAGGAAAACAAAATGTGTCATTGTCATGTGACACATTTTGTTGGGTGAGATACACACACACACGCTCAAGTATCACTTTTTCCCTATCCACCAGTATCATAGTATCTACTCCTGGGACAAGTTTGAAGAGGAGAGGATGGATTGTGATGGGTGAGGTATGGGTGTGATATGCATTATCTCAACATGGTGGATGAGATACAAGGTGCAATGAGGCGGCCTTGTACTGTAGATACAAACAATGATGAATGTGTGGATGGTAAGGGCGAGTGAAGGCACTAAGGCTTGTCGTTCATATACCCTTCGTAATAGACTCTGACACTGCCTCCTAATCAATCCAGCTGTAATGACGTGAACACGGCAGGTAAGGGGAGGAGAAGATCTTTATTACCGAATAATAATAACAATAATTACTCTTTATATAACAATTAAGTAAATAGACATGCTGGGTGACCATGACGCTAAAAACCACTCGCCCAAAACTGCTCGCTTCAGTTTTCTCCTCACTTCAAACACAACATCCACTTCTATACACTTATTGCTACACCACATCCACACGTCCACCTCCCTGTCTGCTTACTGCTGCATAATAGTTATACATAATAATGCACACGTAAACACAGGCTCTCTTTTTACCTTAATATAATAATAATCCTGCAGCCTCCCGCTAGTCTTGAGGCTTAGTACACACACCCTTCCACCATGGCTTTACAACTGTTATGCTGCATTATAAAGAGCTGCAAGGCTGTAAAGCACTCTGCATAGGCTGATAAATGCATCTCCTGGTTATCCTGGCAGCAAGGAAGACACTATATAACTTAATTTAATCTTCGTCTCCACTCCATGATCACAATGCAAACAGACACTCAAGATATAACAGGTGTTTACGGAGCTAATTACACACTATCCTTGGTTTTAAATGCTTCATAACACTTCACTATATTGCTTACTGTATAGTTGTAGTAGTAGCCTTTGATGCCGACCCATTTAACAGTATATATTTCCCATTATCAGCGTGAGGGTGTAGATGAGTCCCGTTCAACCAGCAGAAGCCGCCTTGGTCCTGGTCTTGGTGGAAACTCACTCTATCATTATTCATCATTGTCGATTATATATAGTAATGGCCAATAACTCGACGTTCTCCCAGATCAATTGAGAAGAAGAAATAGCGAACATTAACCCTCGCTGGCTCCTTTTCAGCACTTACTATTATACTCATTCACCTGCAGCTTAAAATATTCATATCATTCTCTCCCTCCATATATTTTTTCCAGGAATTCATACACATTTTCCATTGACGCCCTTTTCGGTAGCTCATATTATCTCCTATCCAGTTCAAGCATGTGTTTTAGAATCCGAGATGGCAGGCCAGCCCAGCCCAGCCCAGCCCAGTCCAGGCCAGGCCAGGCCAGCCCAGCCCAGCCCAGCCCATTCCAGCCCAGCCCAGCCCAGCCCAGGCCAGGCCAGCCCAGCCCAACCCAGCCCAGCCCAGGCCAGGCCAGGGGAGGCAGAGGAGGCGTAGGCTCTTCTTCTTCTTGTGGCCTGCGCGCAAGAAGGATCTGATCCACTCATTCATCTGCAGCCTGCACTTTTGGGGCACTAGAGGCTGTGGCACCACAGCCTGCACGGCTCCATCGAATTCCCAAGAAGAAGAAGAATCATCCCCCATCACCATCCATCATCACCCACCATCATCACCCATCCCACACACTGGCTAGGTAGGGAGAGCGTGGGATGTAATACCTGGCTGGCTGGTTCCCTTCCTTACTAGTGACCCTACAGCCAAGGCCTTACTCGCCAAAATGTCAAAGCTGTAATTCCTCCCAAGGTATAATCCCCGTGCTAGGTCCTCCTCCTCCTTCCCCTTCTCCTCCTTCTCCTCCTCCTACTCCTCCTCATCTTCCCATGCAAGGACACACAACCAGTTTCAGATATATAAGGATACGTACCTACCTATTTACCTCCCTCCCTTACTTCCTTGCTACCCTAACATTCATATATATTAAATTATTAAATGTATATTATTTTTATCCTTCCCTTCCGTCTCTTGTCCTTCCCTTAGGCCTGATATCCTCCTCCTCTTTATCCTCATAGGCTTTCCCTTCTCTTCCAGGACACACCCTTTGTCCTGACCTCCTTCCCTTCATCCTTGATCCTCTCCTCCTGCTCCTCCTCCTCCTCCCGTACCATGCCACCACCACACCCTGTCATTCCTCCAGTCCTCCTCCCTCCACCTTTCCTTTCCCTCCCCAAGTAAGGGTGTGGTAGGGTATTTTTTTCTCCCTTTTTTCTCTCCCTCTCCGGTGCGGTTAGCGGGCAAACGGGAGGGAGGAAGAGAGGGAGGGAGGGAGGCTGGCCTTGGGAGGGTGTGGTCATCTCCTTCCTCCCTCCCTTTATCTCCCTCCGTTTACCCTTCTGCCTTAGCGCTACACATAACCTTCACCTGTTGGTAGATTTATGGATGACTCCCAGGTTGTGTGAGGGAAGGGTATTAATTAAGAGTGTTCACCTATGTATGCAGGTGTTTGGGTGTGTTTGGGTGTGGTTGTGGATGTGGGTGTGGGCGTGGTTGTGGGTGGTTTCTCTTACGATCATTGGTTGTGATACATACTACGATGATGATGGTCGAATAAGTAAATAAATGGTTTGTTGTGAAATGTGTGAATATCTTGTCCTTGTGTTTGTTTGTATAGTGTAGTTGTCCTTCCATTTTTTTTGTATCGTCTCCTTTTTCTTTTTTTCCTCCAGCTTCATGTTCTTGTGTTTTTTCGTTTTTTTTACTGCTTGATTCTTTTTCTTTCCTCTTCCGCCTTTTCTTTTCCTTATTCATTTTTTTCTCTTTTTGTCGTCTTTTTCTTTTTCTTATTATTATTATCATCATTATTATAACTATTTTTCTTTTCCTCCTCCTCCTCCTCCTCCTCCTGTAGTTGGCAGTACCCAGCCGCAGGAAACGGTAATTGGCGTGTTCCCTTGATGAGGCAG
>JAXIVD010003936.1:0-5000 GCA_036785275.1 Cancer borealis
GTCCTGCGCTGCCGTCTCCTCCAAGTTTAGTACGGGAAGGACTTACTATCCGTTACAGTTGCTAGAGGTAGGTAACCTTGTTCACTCAGAGCCTCTCCCGCAGTTATAGTGCGAGATGGTATCCCCATACATTGCTTAACGGCTAGTTACCACCTTGACGGAAGAAAACTGCGGGAGAGGCGAGCCTTGTCGCTAAGAGACTCACAATCTGGCCGTGATTAGAAATGTTGTAGTCTTACCAAATATTACCAGACTACCAGATATCACTAAGAAAAACTGAGTATACCATCGTCTTCGTCATACAATGATGCACATGATGAAATAAAAAAAATAACATTAAAACGACATTTGCTACAAAATAATTGAAGGAAAAAAAAATAGCGCATAAAGAATTTTTTCAAATGTTCTCCTTCAACTCGCTGTTTCTCACATTTATTAAGCTCGTATTGTATTTTCAAATCCAGGTTCATAATCTGCACTCATTGACGATCAGTATGATGTACCATAACAACTGATATAAAATATTGTAGTTGGTTAAAAAGGCAGATAAAAAAATACTGTCAAATCTACAAGAAAACCGTCCAAGGCGGGTTTTCAAGGATTCGAATTTAACGACCATTTAAACCACTCATTATTTTTTCCACCACCATGTGTTACATACCGTAGCCATCAGCAAGCCTTCCACTACTCGAAGCAATAATTGGAAATTCAATGTAAGCTAATATAACCGAGTTACGAAGTGGTGAAGCACAACATGTCAAAACATTTCTTTATGCGCTATTTCATTCTACCTCGATTATATTCTAATAGATAAAGAAATAAAGCTGTCAATTGTAGCTCATCATATGCACCATTCTATCACCTACACGATGGTTGTTTTCATTTTTCTAACCGACGTCTGACACTTCCGTAATAACCGATAATATTGCAACATTGTTCAACTCCATCCTCACGTCGACCCCAACCCTCACTCTCCCGGTCTTACACACCGGGAACACCTCTCACACGCCTTAACTAACACAGCGCCTCACACACACACAAAAAGATATATATATTTAAATCAATTCAACAAATAGAACATAGAAATCGATTCAGTTACTACTACTAACCCTCCCGATATGTAAGAGCGGGAACACCTCTCACACGCCTTATTAACTAACTAACTAACTAACACACAGCAGCGTCACACACACAAATACATAGAGAAGACATTAAACAAAACACACTAATTCAATCACGCACTAGTAACAACACAACAACACGGTCTTTTTATAAGTCCAAATAGGAACATGTGTGGCTTGTGGACAAACAAAAACGCTAAACAGATGCATATCCGAAGGGTGGTTTTAAAAAAAGTACGGAATTCGATAAAGAATTCCATTTTTTTATCTCCACGGATACGCAAATGTGGCGGCAAACATTAGACCTCTTGTATACAGCAGAAAAAAACAATTAACATACTGTAAAGCTTGATACTACTACGTTTACCTTGTACAAACAATGTCCCGGGCTCGCAACAGAGGAGGCAGTCGGGGGTGCGAGAAACTTATCGTGGCTCTACCGCTCTCAGTCGCCGCCCGGCGCTGCCAACGGGGGAGAGACCAGTCACGAGAAACAATGGAGTGTGTGTATAGTGAGCCTCCTATATCTCCCGCGCTGCCAACGTGGGGACAGCAAGGAGTGACGAGAGTGGGTGTATAACGAGCCGCCTCGCTCTCCCGCGCTGCCAACGTGGAGACAGCAAGGAGTGACGAGAGAGAGTGTATAGTGAGCCGCCCCGCTCTCCCGCGCTGCCAACGTGGAGACAGCAAGGAGTGACGAGAGAGAGGGTATAGCGAGCCGTCCCCGCTCTCCCGCGCTGCCAACGTGGAGACAGCAAGGAGTGACGAGAGAGAGTGTATAGTGAGCCGCCCCGCTCTCCCGCGCTGCCAACGTGGAGACAGCAAGGAGTGACGAGAGAGAGGGTATAGCGAGCCGTCCCGCTCTCCCGCGCTGCCAACGTGGAGATGGCAAGGAGTGACGAGAGAGAGTGTATAGTGAGCCGTCCCGCTCTCCCGCGCTGCCAACGTGGAGACGGCAAGGAGTGACGAGAGAGAGTGTATAGTGAGCCGTCCCGCTCTCCCGCGCTGCCAACGTGGAGACGGCAAGGAGTGACGAGAGAGAGTGTATAGTGAGCCGTCCCGCTCTCCCGCGCTGCCAACGTGGAGACGGCAAGGAGTGACGAGAGAGAGTGTATAGCGAGCCGTCCCGCTCTCCCGCGCTGCCAACGTGGGGACAGCAAGGAGTGACGAGAGGGAATATATAGCGAGCCGCCCCGCTCTCCCGCGCTGGCCAACGTGGAGACAGCAAGGAGTGACGAGAGAGAGTGGAGAAAATGTTTCTCCCGGGCTAGGAAGACGGGACATGCTCGGTAGGCGATGGGTGAGCGCGGGATGGAGTTGCCAGTGAGGAGAATCGGTCTCCCGCGCTACCAGCGCGGGGAGTTGCCGGCGGAGCGGGGCTGGTTTTGGACACGAGAACGGGCCGAGCGGGGCCCAAAGTGGCTTAAAATTTCCAATGTGGAGCGCGGGGCCAACTCGCCCCGCTCTCTTTCATGCTGCACCAAGCTTGGGCGCGGTAAAGGTAGCCGCTACCCCCAGGGAAGACTAACACGAGTTCGACCTGAAAAATATAGTAGGGAGGCGAGGTTGCTGGATCAACCTCAGTGCCGTCCCTCACGCTGAATGCTGCATACGTGCGTCAGACATCAGTCCTAACCACTTGGTTCTCTCTACCTATTACTAAGAAGGTACCGAGGCTATATACTAAGGGTGGCGGTTAGTGATTGAGATGCACTGGTGACGACCATTGGCACATCGAGCGTGTTAACGTGGTGGCGTAAAACACTGCTAGAGAGAGCAAAGGCCACGCACAACTTATATATATTTCTATATATATACGTATACATATGAACCACCCACATATTCTGCGTGCAGACTTTTACGACTGTCTCATGCAACACCCCCTCTCCTTTTGGAAGAGAAGCTCCACGGCATTAGCTGTGGCTCCTCGTGGCGGCGCACATGATGATATGGTGTTAGCTAAAGCGGGGAGCCTTCAATGCAGCGACCCCTCTTACTTTGTGATGGTTACTCCACTACCCGTGCGATAACTCATCCCGTAGGTTAAAGAATCATCACTTTAACCTCTCTACACTGACGCAGCTTCTAACGAACGGTCAGTTGGAACGAAGCACACTTTTGTTTCTTTTCGTGAGCAAAGACGGGTTATAAACGTTTCCCAGCAGCTTACAACTACTACCACAAACTTGGATGGTGTAACGTACGTTATTTCCATTCCCCCCTTAGAGAGAAGGGACGCTTGAATGGTGTAACGTACGTTATTTCCATATCACCCTTAGAGAGAAGGGACACTAGAATGGTGTAACGTACGTTATTTCCATTCCCCCCTTAGAGAGAAGGGACACACTTGAATGGTGTAACGAAGGTTATTTCCATTTCCCCCTTAAAGAGAAGGGACGCGGCGTCGCGGGCCAATGCTGCCAATGGACGCTTAGCGCTATTACTAAACATTACAATCAAAAAGTTTTGATGTAACATAGCTACCTGGTTGATCCTGCCAGTAGTCATATGCTTGTCTCAAAGATTAAGCCATGCATGTCTAAGTACAAGCCGATTTAAGGCGAAACCGCGAATGGCTCATTAAATCAGCTATGATTCATTGGATCTGTACCCACACTTACTTGGATAACTGTGGTAATTCTAGAGCTAATACATGCACCACGTCTCTGACCGCAAGGGAAGAGCGCTTTTATTAGTTCAAAACCGGTCGGACTTCGGTCCGTCACCCCACCGTGTTGAATCTGAATAACTTGTCGCTGAGCGCACGGTCTCCGCACCGGCGCCGCCTCTTTCAAGTGTCTGCCTTATCAGCTTTCGATTGTAGGTTATACGCCTACAATGGCTATAACGGGTAACGGGGAATCAGGGTTCGATTCCGGAGAGGGAGCCTGAGAAACGGCTACCACATCTAAGGAAGGCAGCAGGCACGCAAATTACCCACTCCCGGCACGGGGAGGTAGTGACGAAAAATAACGATGCGAGACTCATCCGAGGCCTCGCAATCGGAATGAGTACACTTTAAATCCTTTAACGAGGATCTATTGGAGGGCAAGTCTGGTGCCAGCAGCCGCGGTAATTCCAGCTCCAATAGCGTATATTAAAGTTGTTGCGGTTAAAAAGCTCGTAGTTGGATTTCAGTTCTGGACTGACGGTTCACCGCCCGGTGCATACTGTCACGCTCCGAACAGCCACAACAGCCCGCTGGCTCGCACGGGGTGCTCTTCATCGAGTGTCCCGCGTGGCCGGCAGAGTTTACTTTGAAAAAATTAGAGTGCTCAAAGCAGGCTACACTGACGGCCTGAATGCCTATGCATGGAATAATGGAATAGGACCTCGGTTCTATTTTGTCGGTTTTCTGAACCCGAGGTAATGACTAATAGGAACAGGCGGGGGCATTCGTATTGCGACGCTAGAGGTGAAATTCTTGGACCGTCGCAAGACGAACTACTGCGAAAGCATTTGCCAAGGATGTTTTCATTAATCAAGAACGAAAGTTAGAGGTTCGAAGGCGATCAGATACCGCCCTAGTTCTAACCATAAACGATGCTGACCAGCGATCCGCCGGCGTTATTCCCATGACCCGGCGGGCAGCTTCCGGGAAACCAAAGTCTTTGGGTTCCGGGGGAAGTATGGTTGCAAAGCTGAAACTTAAAGGAATTGACGGAAGGGCACCACCAGGAGTGGAGCCTGCGGCTTAATTTGACTCAACACGGGGAACCTCACCAGGCCCAGACACCGGAAGGATTGACAGATTGAGAGCTCTTTCTCGATTCGGTGGGTGGTGGTGCATGGCCGTTCTTAGTTGGTGGAGCGATTTGTCTGGTTAATTCCGATAACGAACGAGACTCTGGCCTACTAACTAGTCGACGGATCTCCAGC
>JAXIVD010003936.1:12500-25000 GCA_036785275.1 Cancer borealis
TCTCAAAGTAGCAGCGAAAACGAAGACTACAATTTCCCACTTATAGCATTAGGTTCAATTCTCGTTTCCACATTAAAAGCGTAATGAATATGATATTGGTGTTCAGTACGTAATATCCTTGTAAAATATATTTGGATTAACTTAGTTTCAGAGGTGACACCAAAAACCAAGATTTATTTATTTATATCTTTCCACACTCAAATCAACAGAACAGCAGCAGTACTCTCGCTACGAACCGCTTGCACTTCTGCCTCCCTAACAAGGCTAAAAAGATTTTGTCACGCATCCCGATGGCGAAATCCTCCCGGCAAACCCATATTTACATTACTACACACCCTTATCTATAGAACAGCATCCTCACTGTCATTCGCTAAGACTGCACCGTAAAAAGAATATAGAGGTTTCGTCACGCAACGTAACATCCGAAAGTAACCTCAAGACGGTCTTGTGTGCAGTTGTACACAAAAGTAACTGTCGAACTTGAACGTATCATCGAAAAATAACACGTCAGAGTCTTGTGCAGTTGCACTCAAAAACAAGTGTCGAACTTAAACGTATCATCGAAAAGTATCACAAAAGTAACCTCAAGTCGCAAAACTAACACGTCAGACAGTCTTGAGACTATAGAAATCCTCCACGTATACTGACGGTAAATCATTACAAGGCCTTTCTACTGGTATTAAAAGAAAATCTTCTTGGGCTTTACTTCTCGAGATATTTAAATTTGAAGAAAAAAAATATAATTACATTTCACCATATATATTTTACGCCACTAAACACATCCCACCCGCTAAGGGAATACATTACTTTTCTTCTACAAGTACGCAATAAAAAATTTCCAAACTAAGGCTCATTAAGAAAATCTGTTTGTAGCATTTACAAGCTCGCAGCCTACTCTATTTGCACTAAGAATATCAACGTTCTATCTTAAATACTAACACAAATACATGGTAGCATTAATAATTTTCACTCGTGGGCTCCAGCACATAGTTGCTTGTTTTAGGTAGTTTCACCTGGCCCGGTGAGATAGTCTAGGTTCATTACGGATATGTGGTGAGACAGGCTAGGAAAGTGTCTGTCTCTTTCTCTCTCTGTGTCTGTCTCTTTCTCTCTCTGTGTCTGTCTCTGTCTCTTTCTCTGTGTCTGTCTCTGTCTCTTTCTCTGTCTCTTTCTCTCTCTCTCTCTGTCTCTTTCTCTTTCTCTCTCTGTCTCTTTCTCTCTCTCTCTGTCTCTTTCTCTGTCTCTTTCTCTCCCTGTCTCTGTCTCTTTCTTTCTCTGTCTCTTTCTCTCTCTGTGTCTGTCTCTGTCTCTTTCTCTCTCTGTGTCTATCTCTGTCTCTTTCTTTCTCTTTCTCTCTCTGTGTCTGTCTCTGTCTCTTTCTCTCTCTCTCTGTGTCTATCTCTGTCTCTTTCTCTCTCTCTTTCTCTCCCTGTCTCTGTCTCTTTCTCTCTCTCTTTCTCTGTCTCTTTCTCTCTCTGTGTCTGTCTCTTTCTCTCTCTGTGTCTATCTCTGTCTCTTTCTCTCCCTGTCTCTTTCTCTCCCTGTCTCTTTCTCTCTCTGTGTCTATCTCTGTCTCTTTCTCTCCCTGTCTCTTTCTCTCTCTGTCTCTTTCTCTCCCTGTCTCTTTCTCTCTCTGTGTCTATCTCTGTCTCTTTCTCTCCCTGTCTCTTTCTCTCTCTGTGTCTATCTCTGTCTCTTTCTCTCCCTGTCTCTCTCTCTTTCTCTGTCTCTTTCTCTCTCTGTGTCTGTCTCTTTCTCTCTCTGTGTCTATCTCTGTCTCTCTCTGTGTCTATCTCTGTCTCTTTCTCTCCCTGTCTCTTTCTCTCTCTGTGTCTATCTCTGTCTCTTTCTCTCTCTGTCTCTTTCTCTTTCTCTCTCTCTGTCTCTTTCTCTTTCTCTTTCTCTCTCTGTCTCTTTCTCTCTCTGTGTCTGTCTCTGTCTCTTTCTCTCTCTGTGTCTGTCTCTTTCTCTCTCTCTGTCTCTTTCTCTTTCTCTCTCTGTCTCTTTCTCTCTCTGTCTCTTTCTCTCTCTGTGTCTGTCTCTTTCTCTTTCTTTCTGTCTCTTTCTCTCACTGTGTCTGTCTCTTTCTCTGTCTCTTTCTTTCTCTGTCTCTTTCTCTCTCTGTCTCTTTCTCTCTCTGTGTCTGTCTCTTTCTCTTTCTTTCTGTCTCTTTCTCTCACTGTGTCTGTCTCTTTCTCTTTCTTTCTGTCTCTTTCTCTCACTGTGTCTGTCTCTTTCTCTGTCTCTGTCTCTTTCTCTCTCTGTCTCTTTCTCTCTCTGTGTCTGTTTCTTTCTCTTTCTTTCTGTCTCTTTCTCTCACTGTGTCTGTCTCTGTCTCTTTCTCTCTCTGTGTCTGTTTCTTTCTCTTTCTTTCTGTCTCTTTCTCTCACTGTGTCTGTCTCTGTCTCTGTCTCTTTCTCTCTCTGTGTTTGTCTCGCGTCGCGCCGCCTCCTCCAATTTTAGTACGGGAAGGACTTACTATCCGTTACAGTTGCTAGAGGTAGGTAACCTTGTTCACTCAGAGCTCTCCCGCAGTCTCAATGCAGCAGGCGGTGAAACATTGTCCCGCGCCGCCTCCTCCAAGTTTAGTACGGGAAGGACTTACTATCCGTTACAGTTGCTAGAGGTAGGTAACCTTGTTCACTCAGAGCTCTCCCGCAGTCTCAATGCAGCAGGCGGTGAAACATTGTCCCGCGCCGCCTCCTCCAAGTTTAGTACGGTAAGGACTTACTATCCGTTACAGTTGCTAGAGGTTAGGTAACCTTGTTCACTCAGAGCCTCTCCCGCAGTCTCAATGCAGCAGGCGGTGAAACATTGTCCCGCGCCGCCTCCTCCAAGTTTAGTACGGCAAGGACTTACTATCCGTTACAGTTGCTAGAGGTAAGTAACCTTGTTCACTCAGAGCCTCTCCCGCAGTCTCAATGCAGCAGGCGGTGAAACATTGTCCGGCGCCGCCTCCTCCAAGTTTAGTACGGCAAGGACTTACTATCCGTTACAGTTGCTAGAGGTAGGTAACCTTGTTCAATCAGAGCTCTCCCGCAGTCTCAATGCAGCAGGCGGTGAAACATTGTCCCGCGCCGCCTCCTCCAAGTTTAGTACGGCAAGGACTTACTATCCGTTACAGTTGCTAGAGGTTAGGTAACCTTGTTCACTCAGAGCCTCTCCCGCAGTCTCAATGCAGCAGGCGGTGAAACATTGTCCCGCGCCGCCTCCTTCCAAGTTTAGTACGGCAAGGACTTACTATCCGTTACAGTTGCTAGAGGTAGGTAACCTTGTTCACTCAGAGCTCTCCCGCAGTCTCAATGCAGCAGGCGGTGAAACATTGTCCGGCGCCGCCTCCTCCAAGTTTAGTACGGGAAGGACTTACTATCCGTTACAGTTGCTAGAGGTAGGTAACCTTGTTCACTCAGAGCTCTCCCGCAGTCTCAATGCAGCAGGCGGTGAAACATTGTCCCGCGCCGCCTCCTCCAAGTTTAGTACGGTAAGGACTTACTATCCGTTACAGTTGCTAGAGGTTAGGTAACCTTGTTCACTCAGAGCCTCTCCCGCAGTCTCAATGCAGCAGGCGGTGAAACATTGTCCCGCGCCGCCTCCTCCAAGTTTAGTACGGCAAGGACTTACTATCCGTTACAGTTGCTAGAGGTAGGTAACCTTGTTCACTCAGAGCTCTCCCGCAGTCTCAATGCAGCAGGCGGTGAAACATTGTCCCGCGCCGTCTCCTCCAAGTTTAGTACGGGAAGGACTTACTATCCGTTACAGTTGCTAGAGGTAGGTAACCTTGTTCACTCAGAGCCTCTCCCGCAGTTATAGTGCGAGATGGTATCTCCATACATTGCTTAACGGCTAGTTACCACCTTGACGGAAGAAAACTGCGGGAGAGGCGAGCCTTGTCGCTAAGAGACTCACAATCTGGCCGTGATTAGAAATGTTGTAGTCTTACCAAATATTACCAGACTACCAGATATCACTAAGAAAAACTGAGTATACCATCGTCTTCGTCATACAATGATGCACATGATGAAATAAAAAAAATAACATTAAAACGACATTTGCTACAAAATAATTGAAGGAAAAAAAAATAGCGCATAAAGAATTTTTTCAAATGTTCTCCTTCAACTCGCTGTTTCTCACATTTATTAAGCTCGTATTGTATTTTCAAATCCAGGTTCATAATCTGCACTCATTGACGATCAGTATGATGTACCATAACAACTGATATAAAATATTGTAGTTGGTTAAAAAGGCAGATAAAAAAATACTGTCAAATCTACAAGAAAACCGTCCAAGGCGGGTTTTCAAGGATTCGAATTTAACGACCATTTAAACCACTCATTATTTTTTCCACCACCATGTGTTACATACCGTAGCCATCAGCAAGCCTTCCACTACTCGAAGCAATAATTGGAAATTCAATGTAAGCTAATATAACCGAGTTACGAAGTGGTGAAGCACAACATGTCAAAACATTTCTTTATGCGCTATTTCATTCTACCTCGATTATATTCTAATAGATAAAGAAATAAAGCTGTCAATTGTAGCTCATCATATGCACCATTCTATCACCTACACGATGGTTGTTTTCATTTTTCTAACCGACGTCTGACACTTCCGTAATAACCGATAATATTGCAACATTGTTCAACTCCATCCTCACGTCGACCCCAACCCTCACTCTCCCGGTCTTACACACCGGGAACACCTCTCACACGCCTTAACTAACACAGCGCCTCACACACACACACACACACACACACACACACACACACACAAAAAGATATATATATTTAAATCAATTCAACAAATAGAACATAGAAATCGATTCAGTTACTACTACTAACCCTCCCGATATGTAAGAGCGGGAACACCTCTCACACGCCTTATTAACTAACTAACACACAGCAGCGTCACACACACAAATACATAGAGAAGACATTAAACAAAACACACAAATTCAATCACGCACTAGTAACAACACAACAACACGGTCTTTTTATAAGTCCAAATAGGAACATGTGTGGCTTGTGGACAAACAAAAACGCTAAACAGATGCATATCCGAAGGGTGGTTTTAAAAAAAGTACGGAATTCGATAAAGAATTCCATTTTTTTATCTCCACGGATACGCAAATGTGGCGGCAAACATTATACCTCTTGTATACAGCAGAAAAAAACAATTAACATACTGTAAAGCTTGATACTACTACGTTTACCTTGTACAAACAATGTCCCGGGCTCGCAACAGAGGAGGCAGTCGGGGTGCGAGAAACTTATCGTGGCTCTACCGCTCTCAGTCGCCGCCCGGCGCTGCCAACGGGGGAGAAACCAGTCACGAGAAACAATGGAGTGTGTGTATAGTGAGCCTCCTATATCTCCCGCGCTGCCAACCTGGAGACAGCAAGGAGTGACGAGAGAGAGTGTATAGCGAGCCGCCTCGCTCTCCCGCGCTGCCAACGTGGGGACAGCAAGGAGTGACGAGAGTGGGTGTATAACGAGCCGCCTCGCTCTCCCGCGCTGCCAACGTGGAGACAGCAAGGAGTGACGAGAGAGAGTGTATAGTGAGCCGCCCCGCTCTCCCGCGCTGCCAACGTGGAGACAGCAAGGAGTGACGAGAGAGAGGGTATAGCGAGCCGTCCCGCTCTCCCGCGCTGCCAACGTGGAGATGGCAAGGAGTGACGAGAGAGAGTGTATAGTGAGCCGTCCCGCTCTCCCGCGCTGCCAACGTGGAGATGGCAAGGAGTGACGAGAGAGAGTGTATAGTGAGCCGTCCCGCTCTCCCGCGCTGCCAACGTGGAGACGGCAAGGAGTGACGAGAGAGAGTGTATAGTGAGCCGTCCCGCTCTCCGCGCGCTGCCAACGTGGAGACGGCAAGGAGTGACGAGAGAGAGTGTATAGCGAGCCGTCCCGCTCTCCCGCGCTGCCAACGTGGAGACAGCAAGGAGTGACGAGAGAGAGGGTATAGCGAGCCGCCCCGCTCTCCCGCGCTGGCCAACGTGGAGACAGCAAGGAGTGACGAGAGAGAGTGGAGAAAATGTTTCTCCCGGGCTAGGAAGACGGGACATGCTCGGTAGGCGATGGGTGAGCGCGGGATGGAGTTGCCAGTGAGGAGAATCGGTCTCCCGCGCTACCAGCGCGGGGAGTTGCCGGCGGAGCGGGGCTGGTTTTGGACACGAGAACGGGCCGAGCGGGGCCCAAAGTGGCTTAAAATTTCCAATGTGGAGCGCGGGGCCAACTCGCCCCGCTCTCTTTCATGCTGCACCAAGCTTGGGCGCGGTAAAGGTAGCCGCTACCCCCAGGGAAGACTAACACGAGTTCGACCTGAAAAATATAGTAGGGAGGCGAGGTTGCTGGATCAACCTCAGTGCCGTCCCTCACGCTGAATGCTGCATACGTGCGTCAGACATCAGTCCTAACCACTTGGTTCTCTCTACCTATTACTAAGAAGGTACCGAGGCTATATACTAAGGGTGGCGGTTAGTGATTGAGATGCACTGGTGACGACCATTGGCACATCGAGCGTGTTAACGTGGTGGCGTAAAACACTGCTAGAGAGAGCAAAGGCCACGCACAACTTATATATATTTCTATATATATACGTATACATATGAACCACCCACATATTCTGCGTGCAGACTTTTACGACTGTCTCATGCAACACCCCCTCTCCTTTTGGAAGAGAAGCTCCACGGCATTAGCTGTGGCTCCTCGTGGCGGCGCACATGATGATATGGTGTTAGCTAAAGCGGGGAGCCTTCAATGCAGCGACCCCTCTTACTTTGTGATGGTTACTCCACTACCCGTGCGATAACTCATCCCGTAGGTTAAAGAATCATCACTTTAACCTCTCTACACTGACGCAGCTTCTAACGAACGGTCAGTTGGAACGAAGCACACTTTTGTTTCTTTTCGTGAGCAAAGACGGGTTATAAACGTTTCCCAGCAGCTTACAACTACTACCACAAACTTGGATGGTGTAACGTACGTTATTTCCATTCCCCCCTTAGAGAGAAGGGACGCTTGAATGGTGTAACGTACGTTATTTCCATATCACCCTTAGAGAGAAGGGACACTAGAATGGTGTAACGTACGTTATTTCCATTCCCCCCTTAGAGAGAAGGGACACACTTGAATGGTGTAACGAAGGTTATTTCCATTTCCCCCTTAAAGAGAAGGGACGCGGCGTCGCGGGCCAATGCTGCCAATGGACGCTTAGCGCTATTACTAAACATTACAATCAAAAAGTTTTGATGTAACATAGCTACCTGGTTGATCCTGCCAGTAGTCATATGCTTGTCTCAAAGATTAAGCCATGCATGTCTAAGTACAAGCCGATTTAAGGCGAAACCGCGAATGGCTCATTAAATCAGCTATGATTCATTGGATCTGTACCCACACTTACTTGGATAACTGTGGTAATTCTAGAGCTAATACATGCACCACGTCTCTGACCGCAAGGGAAGAGCGCTTTTATTAGTTCAAAACCGGTCGGACTTCGGTCCGTCACCCCACCGTGTTGAATCTGAATAACTTGTCGCTGAGCGCACGGTCTCCGCACCGGCGCCGCCTCTTTCAAGTGTCTGCCTTATCAGCTTTCGATTGTAGGTTATACGCCTACAATGGCTATAACGGGTAACGGGGAATCAGGGTTCGATTCCGGAGAGGGAGCCTGAGAAACGGCTACCACATCTAAGGAAGGCAGCAGGCACGCAAATTACCCACTCCCGGCACGGGGAGGTAGTGACGAAAAATAACGATGCGAGACTCATCCGAGGCCTCGCAATCGGAATGAGTACACTTTAAATCCTTTAACGAGGATCTATTGGAGGGCAAGTCTGGTGCCAGCAGCCGCGGTAATTCCAGCTCCAATAGCGTATATTAAAGTTGTTGCGGTTAAAAAGCTCGTAGTTGGATTTCAGTTCTGGACTGACGGTTCACCGCCCGGTGCATACTGTCACGCTCCGAACAGCCACAACAGCCCGCTGGCTCGCACGGGGTGCTCTTCATCGAGTGTCCCGCGTGGCCGGCAGAGTTTACTTTGAAAAAATTAGAGTGCTCAAAGCAGGCTACACTGACGGCCTGAATGCCTATGCATGGAATAATGGAATAGGACCTCGGTTCTATTTTGTCGGTTTTCTGAACCCGAGGTAATGACTAATAGGAACAGGCGGGGGCATTCGTATTGCGACGCTAGAGGTGAAATTCTTGGACCGTCGCAAGACGAACTACTGCGAAAGCATTTGCCAAGGATGTTTTCATTAATCAAGAACGAAAGTTAGAGGTTCGAAGGCGATCAGATACCGCCCTAGTTCTAACCATAAACGATGCTGACCAGCGATCCGCCGGCGTTATTCCCATGACCCGGCGGGCAGCTTCCGGGAAACCAAAGTCTTTGGGTTCCGGGGGAAGTATGGTTGCAAAGCTGAAACTTAAAGGAATTGACGGAAGGGCACCACCAGGAGTGGAGCCTGCGGCTTAATTTGACTCAACACGGGGAACCTCACCAGGCCCAGACACCGGAAGGATTGACAGATTGAGAGCTCTTTCTCGATTCGGTGGGTGGTGGTGCATGGCCGTTCTTAGTTGGTGGAGCGATTTGTCTGGTTAATTCCGATAACGAACGAGACTCTGGCCTACTAACTAGTCGACGGATCTCCAGCAATTGGTGTCCAGTTCGCAGCTTCTTCTTAGAGGGATAAGCGGCAATTCTAGCCGCACGAGATTGAGCAATAACAGGTCTGTGATGCCCTTAGATGTTCTGGGCCGCACGCGCGCTACACTGAAGGGATCAACGTGTCCTCCCCCTCCGAGAGGAGCGGGTAACCCGTTGAAATCCTTTCATGATAGGGATTGGGGTTTGCAATTGTCTCCCATGAACGAGGAATTCCCAGTAAGCGCAAGTCATGAGCTTGCGTTGATTACGTCCCTGCCCTTTGTACACACCGCCCGTCGCTACTACCGATTGAATGATTTAGTGAGGCCTTCGGACTGGCGCTCTTGGATGCCGGGCCCTCGGTTCGCCGTTGGGTCTCTCGGCGCCTCGAGCTGACGGAAAGATGTCCAAACTTGATCATTTAGAGGAAGTAAAAGTCGTAACAAGGTTTCCGTAGGTGAACCTGCGGAAGGATCATTAACGTGTTTGCTTGCAGCAACAAAAACCAAAAAATTCGGGTGGCCGGGTACCGACCAAAAAAAAAAAAATTGACCGATGCATCAATTTTTGGCGGCCCGGCCTGAGAACAGGCAAACAGTGCCGCAGCTCAACCCACACTCTTCTCTTCTGTCCATTGTGGACAGAGGTAGACCATTACTCACACCACCGGTACTCCAACCAACCGACGTACGCTAGGTTGGCCGACTTTTATCGGGCAAAGTTTCCGAATGATAGCGGTCACTTAACGTCGTCGGGAGGTGTCACCGGCTGGTAACGAGGTACTTCTCACAAACCTGTGACTATCTATTTAAACCCAGTATACTACGTCTTCCCACTATCGTCTCCCGAGGCAGAGATGGCGGAAGTCTTGAAAGTCGGCAATTGAGACTGACGTAATGACAAAAATCACAACTCTTAACGGTGGATCACTCG
This sequence comes from Cancer borealis, assembly GCA_036785275.1. Lineage (NCBI taxonomy): Eukaryota > Metazoa > Arthropoda > Malacostraca > Decapoda > Cancridae > Cancer > Cancer borealis. The sequence goes on from JAXIVD010003936.1 coordinate 22,080, forward strand.
GCTCGTGGGTCGATGAAGACCGCAGCAAGCTGCGTGTCGGTATGTGAATCGCAAGAATACCAGATACATCGACAAGTCGAACGCACATTGCGGCGGCGGCACTCTCATGTGCTGCCGTCACTCCTACACGAGGGTCGGATATCAAATCCAATACATCGGCTTTGTTACCACCGGCAGAGTAGTAGTAGTAGTAGCAGCTTTGTCTCTACTCTCTCTCTCTCTCTCTACTGCGTGCGTGGCATTGACCGCCTTGGGGAGGTTCGCCTCTTTGACGAGAGTCAAATTGGCGTTCCCTAAAGATGTGCTGCCAAGCCAAAGTCATATATCTGTGGACTTGGTGGCAAGGACCATGTACAGACATACAACGCTTACGCGCTGTTTTGTTTGTCGCCGTCCATGCCTGTTGCCTCGTTTCCCTCCAAGGAAGGACAGAGGCTCTGTTGCATGCTAAAGTCGCGTATGGGCGTCTTGAAGGCGACCGGGTCGGTTTATACTACTTACACCTCGGTTCGTTAGCTGCAGCACCCATCCTTATCAAACCTTAATGGGAACGGGCGCACACAAACCAAAACTGGAAGCCAGTGACTACTTTATAGTAGTCGCTACTGCTCCAATGTCGACCTCGTGTTAGGGTAGAGTACCCGCCAAATTTAAGCATATTAATAAGCGGAGGAAAAGAAACCAACAGGGATTCCCTTAGTAAGGGCGACTGAACTGGGAAAAGCCCAGCGCATAACCTGGCGTCGTGACCCGGCGCCAGGGGTGTTGCGTTTCGGAGGGTCCGGCACGCAGTCTCTCACCGCCTAAGTTATGCTTGAAAGCGGCCACTACCCATGGAGGGTGACAGGCCCGTGTGGCGGCGCCCGCGAGGGTACACGAGAGATTGTCGGAAAGGGCCTCTCCGTAGAGTCGGGTTGCTTGAAAATGCAGCCCTAAGCAGGTGGTAAACTCCATCTAAGGCTAAATATGACCACGAGACCGATAGCGAACAAGTACCGTGAGGGAAAGTTGAAAAGAACTTTGAAGAGAGAGTTCAAGAGTACGTGAAACCGTTAAGAGCCAAACGGGTGGGACCTCGAAGGTCGAACCGAGGGGATTCAGCTCGTCGGCCAAAGCCGGCTGGACGTTGGGATTCGCTTATGCGACCCAGGAACTCTTGGGCGTGCCCACGTTCAAGCCGGCGCCGGCGGGCGTATTTCCCCTCGTGATGTAGGTCGCCGCGACCCGTTGCTGGGGACGTCTAAGGCCCGGGCGGACTGGTACCCCAACGTCGTGCACTTTTAGTGCCGGCGAAGGGGGAAACCTCCGGTGTCCTGGCTGCCCTGCGACGGTCGTGTAGCAGAGGGGCGCATCCACGCCAATACTTCCTCTCGCGGCGTGCAAAAGGTCGGTGACCCACCCGACCCGTCTTGAAACACGGACCAAGGAGTCTAACATGTGTGCGAGTCATTGGGCGCACTAAACCCAAAGGCGCAATGAAAGTGAAAGGGGGGTGTCCCGGCTTCGGTCGGTGGCGCCCTCCGGGGCCGATCCCTGACCGGCCGATGCCGCCGGGTCTCCCATACCAAAGCGAGGTCATTCCAAAAGAGGTGCGCGGGGTGAGTCCCTCTCCCCTGTTGTCTACCTCTGGCTTCGTGGGTTGCCCGGCGCGCTCGGTGGTCCGAGCATGCTCGCCTGTACGCAGGGGGGCGCAGGCCCGGGACTTGCCATACGACGCCGTCGCGCGAATCTGTTGTTGGCCTCATCGGCTCTGCTTGGGCTCTCGGTTGGTGTGCCGCGTGTCTTTGGGCGGGCTTTGGGCGGGGGCTTCACGGCTTCTTCCTGGGTTCGTCCGGCGCGGTTACGCCTTCTGATCCTGCTCTGTCCGGAGTGGCCTAGCGCGTGTGCTGTCGGCAAGTACCATGAGCAGACATGTTGGGACCCGAAAGATGGTGAACTATGCCTGGCCAGGATGAAGCCAGAGGAAACTCTGGTGGAGGTCCGTAGCAATTCTGACGTGCAAATCGATTGTCAGAGCTGGGTATAGGGGCGAAAGACTAATCGAACCATCTAGTAGCTGGTTCCCTCCGAAGTTTCCCTCAGGATAGCTGGTACTCGCGGAAACAAAGGAGTTTCATCCGGTAAAGCGAATGATTAGAGGTCTTGGGGACGAAACGTCCTCAACCTATTCTCAAACTTTAAATGGGTGAGATGCCGAGCTTGCTTGAATGCTGAAGCTTCGGCGACTAATCCGAGTATCTAGTGGGCCATTTTTGGTAAGCAGAACTGGCGCTGTGGGATGAACCAAACGTCGAGTTAAGGGGCCTAAACGAATGCTCATCTAGACCCCATCGAAAGGCGTTGGTTGCTATAGACAGCAGGACGGTGGCCATGGAAGTTGGAATCCGCTAAGGAGTGTGTAACAACTCACCTGCCGAAGCAACTAGCCCTTAAAATGGTATGGCGCTCAAGCATTCTCCCGATACTCGACCGCCGGTGGCACTAAAGGCCAAGCTTCCCTCTTAGCGGGGGGAGGCCCAGGTCTCCAAGCCCCGGCGAGTAGGAGGGTCGCAGGGGTGAGCGCTGAAGGGATCCGGCGTGAGCCGGCCTGGAGCCGCCCCTGGTGCAGATCTTGGTGGTAGTAGCAAATAGTCGAGAGAGACTTCCCTTGAAGGCCGATGTGGAGAAGGGTTCCATGTGAACATCAGTTGGACATGGGTTAGTCGCTCCTAAGCCCAAGGCTAAAGCCTTATCCCACGCTAGAGGCAACGGCCAAGCGAGTCGCGGAGAGTTGAATGGAGGGAGAGAGGCTGCTGCTATGCTATGCTAGTAGTAGTCTTCTCGATCTCGTTCGCTCTCTGCAAACAACAACAAAATGAGAGATTTTTCTCAGTTGCCAGTTGGGAGTTAGTGGCGAAAGGGAATACGGTACTTATTCCGTA
>JAXIVD010003936.1:30000-40533 GCA_036785275.1 Cancer borealis
TCTCTTTCTCTCTCTGTGTCTGTCTCTGTCTCTTTCTCTCTCTCTCTGTGTCTATCTCTGTCTCTTTCTCTCTCTTTCTCTCCCTGTCTCTGTCTCTTTCTCTCTCTCTTTCTCTGTCTCTTTCTTTCTCTGTCTCTTTCTCTCTCTGTGTCTGTCTCTTTCTCTCTCTGTGTCTATCTCTGTCTCTTTCTCTCCCTGTCTCTTTCTCTCCCTGTCTCTTTCTCTCTCTGTGTCTATCTCTGTCTCTTTCTCTCCCTGTCTCTTTCTCTCTCTGTGTCTATCTCTGTCTCTTTCTCTCCCTGTCTCTTTCTCTCTCTGTGTCTATCTCTGTCTCTTTCTCTCCCTGTCTCTTTCTCTCTCTGTGTCTATCTCTGTCTCTTTCTCTCCCTGTCTCTCTCTCTTTCTCTGTCTCTTTCTCTCTCTGTGTCTGTCTCTTTCTCTCTCTGTGTCTATCTCTGTCTCTCTCTGTGTCTATCTCTGTCTCTTTCTCTGTCTCTTTCTCTCCCTGTCTCTGTCTCTTTCTCTCTCTGTGTCTATCTCTGTCTCTTTCTCTCTCTGTCTCTTTCTCTTTCTCTTTCTCTTTCTCTTTCTCTCTCTGTCTCTTTCTCTCTCTGTGTCTGTCTCTGTCTCTGTCTCTTTCTCTCTCTGTGTCTGTCTCTCTCTGTCTCTTTCTCTTTCTCTCTCTGTCTCTTTCTCTCTCTGTCTCTTTCTCTCTCTGTGTCTGTCTCTTTCTCTTTCTTTCTGTCTCTTTCTCTCACTGTGTCTGTCTCTTTCTCTCACTGTGTCTGTCTCTTTCTCTGTCTCTTTCTTTCTCTGTCTCTTTCTCTCTCTGTCTCTTTCTCTCTCTGTGTCTGTCTCTTTCTCTTTCTTTCTGTCTCTTTCTCTCACTGTGTCTGTCTCTTTCTCTTTCTTTCTGTCTCTTTCTCTCACTGTGTCTGTCTCTGTCTCTGTCTCTTTCTCTCTCTGTCTCTTTCTCTCTCTGTGTCTGTTTCTTTCTCTTTCTTTCTGTCTCTTTCTCTCACTGTGTCTGTCTCTGTCTCTTTCTCTCTCTGTGTCTGTTTCTTTCTCTTTCTTTCTGTCTCTTTCTCTCACTGTGTCTGTCTCTGTCTCTTTCTCTCTCTGTGTCTGTTTCTTTCTCTTTCTTTCTGTCTCTTTCTCTCACTGTGTCTGTCTCTGTCTCTTTCTCTCTCTGTGTTTGTCTCGCGTCGCGCCGCCTCCTCCAATTTTAGTACGGGAAGGACTTACTATCCGTTACAGTTGCTAGAGGTAGGTAACCTTGTTCACTCAGAGCTCTCCCGCAGTCTCAATGCAGCAGGCGGTGAAACATTGTCCCGCGCCGCCTCCTCCAAGTTTAGTACGGTAAGGACTTACTATCCGTTACAGTTGCTAGAGGTTAGGTAACCTTGTTCACTCAGAGCCTCTCCCGCAGTCTCAATGCAGCAGGCGGTGAAACATTGTCCCGCGCCGCCTCCTCCAAGTTTAGTACGGCAAGGACTTACTATCCGTTACAGTTGCTAGAGGTAAGTAACCTTGTTCACTCAGAGCCTCTCCCGCAGTCTCAATGCAGCAGGCGGTGAAACATTGTCCGGCGCCGCCTCCTCCAAGTTTAGTACGGCAAGGACTTACTATCCGTTACAGTTGCTAGAGGTAGGTAACCTTGTTCACTCAGAGCTCTCCCGCAGTCTCAATGCAGCAGGCGGTGAAACATTGTCCCGCGCCGCCTCCTCCAAGTTTAGTACGGCAAGGACTTACTATCCGTTACAGTTGCTAGAGGTTAGGTAACCTTGTTCACTCAGAGCCTCTCCCGCAGTCTCAATGCAGCAGGCGGTGAAACATTGTCCCGCGCCGCCTCCTTCCAAGTTTAGTACGGCAAGGACTTACTATCCGTTACAGTTGCTAGAGGTAGGTAACCTTGTTCACTCAGAGCTCTCCCGCAGTCTCAATGCAGCAGGCGGTGAAACATTGTCCGGCGCCGCCTCCTCCAAGTTTAGTACGGGAAGGACTTACTATCCGTTACAGTTGCTAGAGGTAGGTAACCTTGTTCACTCAGAGCTCTCCCGCAGTCTCAATGCAGCAGGCGGTGAAACATTGTCCCGCGCCGTCTCCTCCAAGTTTAGTACGGGAAGGACTTACTATCCGTTACAGTTGCTAGAGGTAGGTAACCTTGTTCACTCAGAGCCTCTCCCGCAGTTATAGTGCGAGATGGTATCCCCATACATTGCTTAACGGCTAGTTACCACCTTGACGGAAGAAAACTGCGGGAGAGGCGAGCCTTGTCGCTAAGAGACTCACAATCTGGCCGTGATTAGAAATGTTGTAGTCTTACCAAATATTACCAGACTACCAGATATCACTAAGAAAAACTGAGTATACCATCGTCTTCGTCATACAATGATGCACATGATGAAATAAAAAAAATAACATTAAAACGACATTTGCTACAAAATAATTGAAGGAAAAAAAAATAGCGCATAAAGAATTTTTTCAAATGTTCTCCTTCAACTCGCTGTTTCTCACATTTATTAAGCTCGTATTGTATTTTCAAATCCAGGTTCATAATCTGCACTCATTGACGATCAGTATGATGTACCATAACAACTGATATAAAATATTGTAGTTGGTTAAAAAGGCAGATAAAAAAATACTGTCAAATCTACAAGAAAACCGTCCAAGGCGGGTTTTCAAGGATTCGAATTTAACGACCATTTAAACCACTCATTATTTTTTCCACCACCATGTGTTACATACCGTAGCCATCAGCAAGCCTTCCACTACTCGAAGCAATAATTGGAAATTCAATGTAAGCTAATATAACCGAGTTACGAAGTGGTGAAGCACAACATGTCAAAACATTTCTTTATGCGCTATTTCATTCTACCTCGATTATATTCTAATAGATAAAGAAATAAAGCTGTCAATTGTAGCTCATCATATGCACCATTCTATCACCTACACGATGGTTGTTTTCATTTTTCTAACCGACGTCTGACACTTCCGTAATAACCGATAATATTGCAACATTGTTCAACTCCATCCTCACGTCGACCCCAACCCTCACTCTCCCGGTCTTACACACCGGGAACACCTCTCACACGCCTTAACTAACACAGCGCCTCACACACACACAAAAAGATATATATATTTAAATCAATTCAACAAATAGAACATAGAAATCGATTCAGTTACTACTACTAACCCTCCCGATATGTAAGAGCGGGAACACCTCTCACACGCCTTATTAACTAACTAACTAACTAACACACAGCAGCGTCACACACACAAATACATAGAGAAGACATTAAACAAAACACACTAATTCAATCACGCACTAGTAACAACACAACAACACGGTCTTTTTATAAGTCCAAATAGGAACATGTGTGGCTTGTGGACAAACAAAAACGCTAAACAGATGCATATCCGAAGGGTGGTTTTAAAAAAAGTACGGAATTCGATAAAGAATTCCATTTTTTTATCTCCACGGATACGCAAATGTGGCGGCAAACATTAGACCTCTTGTATACAGCAGAAAAAAACAATTAACATACTGTAAAGCTTGATACTACTACGTTTACCTTGTACAAACAATGTCCCGGGCTCGCAACAGAGGAGGCAGTCGGGGTGCGAGAAACTTATCGTGGCTCTACCGCTCTCAGTCGCCGCCCGGCGCTGCCAACGGGGGAGAGACCAGTCACGAGAAACAATGGAGTGTGTGTATAGTGAGCCTCCTATATCTCCCGCGCTGCCAACGTGGGGACAGCAAGGAGTGACGAGAGTGGGTGTATAACGAGCCGCCTCGCTCTCCCGCGCTGCCAACGTGGAGACAGCAAGGAGTGACGAGAGAGAGTGTATAGTGAGCCGCCCCGCTCTCCCGCGCTGCCAACGTGGAGACAGCAAGGAGTGACGAGAGAGAGAGGGTATAGCGAGCCGTCCCGCTCTCCCGCGCTGCCAACGTGGAGACAGCAAGGAGTGACGAGAGAGAGTGTATAGTGAGCCGCCCCGCTCTCCCGCGCTGCCAACGTGGAGACAGCAAGGAGTGACGAGAGAGAGGGTATAGCGAGCCGTCCCGCTCTCCCGCGCTGCCAACGTGGAGATGGCAAGGAGTGACGAGAGAGAGTGTATAGTGAGCCGTCCCGCTCTCCCGCGCTGCCAACGTGGAGACGGCAAGGAGTGACGAGAGAGAGTGTATAGTGAGCCGTCCCGCTCTCCCGCGCTGCCAACGTGGAGACGGCAAGGAGTGACGAGAGAGAGTGTATAGTGAGCCGTCCCGCTCTCCCGCGCTGCCAACGTGGAGACGGCAAGGAGTGACGAGAGAGAGTGTATAGCGAGCCGTCCCGCTCTCCCGCGCTGCCAACGTGGGGACAGCAAGGAGTGACGAGAGGGAATATATAGCGAGCCGCCCCGCTCTCCCGCGCTGGCCAACGTGGAGACAGCAAGGAGTGACGAGAGAGAGTGGAGAAAATGTTTCTCCCGGGCTAGGAAGACGGGACATGCTCGGTAGGCGATGGGTGAGCGCGGGATGGAGTTGCCAGTGAGGAGAATCGGTCTCCCGCGCTACCAGCGCGGGGAGTTGCCGGCGGAGCGGGGCTGGTTTTGGACACGAGAACGGGCCGAGCGGGGCCCAAAGTGGCTTAAAATTTCCAATGTGGAGCGCGGGGCCAACTCGCCCCGCTCTCTTTCATGCTGCACCAAGCTTGGGCGCGGTAAAGGTAGCCGCTACCCCCAGGGAAGACTAACACGAGTTCGACCTGAAAAATATAGTAGGGAGGCGAGGTTGCTGGATCAACCTCAGTGCCGTCCCTCACGCTGAATGCTGCATACGTGCGTCAGACATCAGTCCTAACCACTTGGTTCTCTCTACCTATTACTAAGAAGGTACCGAGGCTATATACTAAGGGTGGCGGTTAGTGATTGAGATGCACTGGTGACGACCATTGGCACATCGAGCGTGTTAACGTGGTGGCGTAAAACACTGCTAGAGAGAGCAAAGGCCACGCACAACTTATATATATTTCTATATATATACGTATACATATGAACCACCCACATATTCTGCGTGCAGACTTTTACGACTGTCTCATGCAACACCCCCTCTCCTTTTGGAAGAGAAGCTCCACGGCATTAGCTGTGGCTCCTCGTGGCGGCGCACATGATGATATGGTGTTAGCTAAAGCGGGGAGCCTTCAATGCAGCGACCCCTCTTACTTTGTGATGGTTACTCCACTACCCGTGCGATAACTCATCCCGTAGGTTAAAGAATCATCACTTTAACCTCTCTACACTGACGCAGCTTCTAACGAACGGTCAGTTGGAACGAAGCACACTTTTGTTTCTTTTCGTGAGCAAAGACGGGTTATAAACGTTTCCCAGCAGCTTACAACTACTACCACAAACTTGGATGGTGTAACGTACGTTATTTCCATTCCCCCCTTAGAGAGAAGGGACGCTTGAATGGTGTAACGTACGTTATTTCCATATCACCCTTAGAGAGAAGGGACACTAGAATGGTGTAACGTACGTTATTTCCATTCCCCCCTTAGAGAGAAGGGACACACTTGAATGGTGTAACGAAGGTTATTTCCATTTCCCCCTTAAAGAGAAGGGACGCGGCGTCGCGGGCCAATGCTGCCAATGGACGCTTAGCGCTATTACTAAACATTACAATCAAAAAGTTTTGATGTAACATAGCTACCTGGTTGATCCTGCCAGTAGTCATATGCTTGTCTCAAAGATTAAGCCATGCATGTCTAAGTACAAGCCGATTTAAGGCGAAACCGCGAATGGCTCATTAAATCAGCTATGATTCATTGGATCTGTACCCACACTTACTTGGATAACTGTGGTAATTCTAGAGCTAATACATGCACCACGTCTCTGACCGCAAGGGAAGAGCGCTTTTATTAGTTCAAAACCGGTCGGACTTCGGTCCGTCACCCCACCGTGTTGAATCTGAATAACTTGTCGCTGAGCGCACGGTCTCCGCACCGGCGCCGCCTCTTTCAAGTGTCTGCCTTATCAGCTTTCGATTGTAGGTTATACGCCTACAATGGCTATAACGGGTAACGGGGAATCAGGGTTCGATTCCGGAGAGGGAGCCTGAGAAACGGCTACCACATCTAAGGAAGGCAGCAGGCACGCAAATTACCCACTCCCGGCACGGGGAGGTAGTGACGAAAAATAACGATGCGAGACTCATCCGAGGCCTCGCAATCGGAATGAGTACACTTTAAATCCTTTAACGAGGATCTATTGGAGGGCAAGTCTGGTGCCAGCAGCCGCGGTAATTCCAGCTCCAATAGCGTATATTAAAGTTGTTGCGGTTAAAAAGCTCGTAGTTGGATTTCAGTTCTGGACTGACGGTTCACCGCCCGGTGCATACTGTCACGCTCCGAACAGCCACAACAGCCCGCTGGCTCGCACGGGGTGCTCTTCATCGAGTGTCCCGCGTGGCCGGCAGAGTTTACTTTGAAAAAATTAGAGTGCTCAAAGCAGGCTACACTGACGGCCTGAATGCCTATGCATGGAATAATGGAATAGGACCTCGGTTCTATTTTGTCGGTTTTCTGAACCCGAGGTAATGACTAATAGGAACAGGCGGGGGCATTCGTATTGCGACGCTAGAGGTGAAATTCTTGGACCGTCGCAAGACGAACTACTGCGAAAGCATTTGCCAAGGATGTTTTCATTAATCAAGAACGAAAGTTAGAGGTTCGAAGGCGATCAGATACCGCCCTAGTTCTAACCATAAACGATGCTGACCAGCGATCCGCCGGCGTTATTCCCATGACCCGGCGGGCAGCTTCCGGGAAACCAAAGTCTTTGGGTTCCGGGGGAAGTATGGTTGCAAAGCTGAAACTTAAAGGAATTGACGGAAGGGCACCACCAGGAGTGGAGCCTGCGGCTTAATTTGACTCAACACGGGGAACCTCACCAGGCCCAGACACCGGAAGGATTGACAGATTGAGAGCTCTTTCTCGATTCGGTGGGTGGTGGTGCATGGCCGTTCTTAGTTGGTGGAGCGATTTGTCTGGTTAATTCCGATAACGAACGAGACTCTGGCCTACTAACTAGTCGACGGATCTCCAGCAATTGGTGTCCAGTTCGCAGCTTCTTCTTAGAGGGATAAGCGGCAATTCTAGCCGCACGAGATTGAGCAATAACAGGTCTGTGATGCCCTTAGATGTTCTGGGCCGCACGCGCGCTACACTGAAGGGATCAACGTGTCCTCCCCCTCCGAGAGGAGCGGGTAACCCGTTGAAATCCTTTCATGATAGGGATTGGGGTTTGCAATTGTCTCCCATGAACGAGGAATTCCCAGTAAGCGCAAGTCATGAGCTTGCGTTGATTACGTCCCTGCCCTTTGTACACACCGCCCGTCGCTACTACCGATTGAATGATTTAGTGAGGCCTTCGGACTGGCGCTCTTGGATGCCGGGCCCTCGGTTCGCCGTTGGGTCTCTCGGCGCCTCGAGCTGACGGAAAGATGTCCAAACTTGATCATTTAGAGGAAGTAAAAGTCGTAACAAGGTTTCCGTAGGTGAACCTGCGGAAGGATCATTAACGTGTTTGCTTGCAGCAACAAAAACCAAAAAATTCGGGTGGCCGGGTACCGACCAAAAAAAAAAAAATTGACCGATGCATCAATTTTTGGCGGCCCGGCCTGAGAACAGGCAAACAGTGCCGCAGCTCAACCCACACTCTTCTCTTCTGTCCATTGTGGACAGAGGTAGACCATTACTCACACCACCGGTACTCCAACCAACCGACGTACGCTAGGTTGGCCGACTTTTATCGGGCAAAGTTTCCGAATGATAGCGGTCACTTAACGTCGTCGGGAGGTGTCACCGGCTGGTAACGAGGTACTTCTCACAAACCTGTGACTATCTATTTAAACCCAGTATACTACGTCTTCCCACTATCGTCTCCCGAGGCAGAGATGGCGGAAGTCTTGAAAGTCGGCAATTGAGACTGACGTAATGACAAAAATCACAACTCTTAACGGTGGATCACTCGGCTCGTGGGTCGATGAAGACCGCAGCAAGCTGCGTGTCGGTATGTGAATCGCAAGAATACCAGATACATCGACAAGTCGAACGCACATTGCGGCGGCGGCACTCTCATGTGCTGCCGTCACTCCTACACGAGGGTCGGATATCAAATCCAATACATCGGCTTTGTTACCACCGGCAGAGTAGTAGTAGTAGTAGCAGCTTTGTCTCTACTCTCTCTCTCTCTCTCTACTGCGTGCGTGGCATTGACCGCCTTGGGGAGGTTCGCCTCTTTGACGAGAGTCAAATTGGCGTTCCCTAAAGATGTGCTGCCAAGCCAAAGTCATATATCTGTGGACTTGGTGGCAAGGACCATGTACAGACATACAACGCTTACGCGCTGTTTTGTTTGTCGCCGTCCATGCCTGTTGCCTCGTTTCCCTCCAAGGAAGGACAGAGGCTCTGTTGCATGCTAAAGTCGCGTATGGGCGTCTTGAAGGCGACCGGGTCGGTTTATACTACTTACACCTCGGTTCGTTAGCTGCAGCACCCATCCTTATCAAACCTTAATGGGAACGGGCGCACACAAACCAAAACTGGAAGCCAGTGACTACTTTATAGTAGTCGCTACTGCTCCAATGTCGACCTCGTGTTAGGGTAGAGTACCCGCCAAATTTAAGCATATTAATAAGCGGAGGAAAAGAAACCAACAGGGATTCCCTTAGTAAGGGCGACTGAACTGGGAAAAGCCCAGCGCATAACCTGGCGTCGTGACCCGGCGCCAGGGGTGTTGCGTTTCGGAGGGTCCGGCACGCAGTCTCTCACCGCCTAAGTTATGCTTGAAAGCGGCCACTACCCATGGAGGGTGACAGGCCCGTGTGGCGGCGCCCGCGAGGGTACACGAGAGATTGTCGGAAAGGGCCTCTCCGTAGAGTCGGGTTGCTTGAAAATGCAGCCCTAAGCAGGTGGTAAACTCCATCTAAGGCTAAATATGACCACGAGACCGATAGCGAACAAGTACCGTGAGGGAAAGTTGAAAAGAACTTTGAAGAGAGAGTTCAAGAGTACGTGAAACCGTTAAGAGCCAAACGGGTGGGACCTCGAAGGTCGAACCGAGGGGATTCAGCTCGTCGGCCAAAGCCGGCTGGACGTTGGGATTCGCTTATGCGACCCAGGAACTCTTGGGCGTGCCCACGTTCAAGCCGGCGCCGGCGGGCGTATTTCCCCTCGTGATGTAGGTCGCCGCGACCCGTTGCTGGGGACGTCTAAGGCCCGGGCGGACTGGTACCCCAACGTCGTGCACTTTTAGTGCCGGCGAAGGGGGAAACCTCCGGTGTCCTGGCTGCCCTGCGACGGTCGTGTAGCAGAGGGGCGCATCCACGCCAATACTTCCTCTCGCGGCGTGCAAAAGGTCGGTGACCCACCCGACCCGTCTTGAAACACGGACCAAGGAGTCTAACATGTGTGCGAGTCATTGGGCGCACTAAACCCAAAGGCGCAATGAAAGTGAAAGGGGGGTGTCCCGGCTTCGGTCGGTGGCGCCCTCCGGGGCCGATCCCTGACCGGCCGATGCCGCCGGGTCTCCCATACCAAAGCGAGGTCATTCCAAAAGAGGTGCGCGGGGTGAGTCCCTCTCCCCTGTTGTCTACCTCTGGCTTCGTGGGTTGCCCGGCGCGCTCGGTGGTCCGAGCATGCTCGCCTGTACGCAGGGGGGCGCAGGCCCGGGACTTGCCATACGACGCCGTCGCGCGAATCTGTTGTTGGCCTCATCGGCTCTGCTTGGGCTCTCGGTTGGTGTGCCGCGTGTCTTTGGGCGGGCTTTGGGCGGGGGCTTCACGGCTTCTTCCTGGGTTCGTCCGGCGCGGTTACGCCTTCTGATCCTGCTCTGTCCGGAGTGGCCTAGCGCGTGTGCTGTCGGCAAGTACCATGAGCAGACATGTTGGGACCCGAAAGATGGTGAACTATGCCTGGCCAGGATGAAGCCAGAGGAAACTCTGGTGGAGGTCCGTAGCAATTCTGACGTGCAAATCGATTGTCAGAGCTGGGTATAGGGGCGAAAGACTAATCGAACCATCTAGTAGCTGGTTCCCTCCGAAGTTTCCCTCAGGATAGCTGGTACTCGCGGAAACAAAGGAGTTTCATCCGGTAAAGCGAATGATTAGAGGTCTTGGGGACGAAACGTCCTCAACCTATTCTCAAACTTTAAATGGGTGAGATGCCGAGCTTGCTTGAATGCTGAAGCTTCGGCGACTAATCCGAGTATCTAGTGGGCCATTTTTGGTAAGCAGAACTGGCGCTGTGGGATGAACCAAACGTCGAGTTAAGGGGCCTAAACGAATGCTCATCTAGACCCCATCGAAAGGCGTTGGTTGCTATAGACAGCAGGACGGTGGCCATGGAAGTTGGAATCCGCTAAGGAGTGTGTAACAACTCACCTGCCGAAGCAACTAGCCCTTAAAATGGTATGGCGCTCAAGCATTCTCCCGATACTCGACCGCCGGTGGCACTAAAGGCCAAGCTTCCCTCTTAGCGGGGGGAGGCCCAG
>JAXIVD010003937.1:0-40502 GCA_036785275.1 Cancer borealis
CACATTGAACACACTCGGTCTATCCTTTACTAAAAATCTAAACTGGCAATTTCATATGTCTACTCTTGCTAAATCAGCTTCCAAGAAGTTAGGTGTCCTATGGGGTCTGCGTCCATTTTTCTCTCCCTCTCAGCTGCTTGCTCTGTACAGGGGCCTTATCCGCCCATGTATGGAGTATGGCTCTCATGTCTGGGGGGGCTCAACTCATACAGCTCTTTTAAACAGGGTGGAGTCTAAAGCTTTTCGCCTAATCAACTCTCCTCCTCTAACTGACTGTCTTGACTCTTTAAGTCACAGCCGCAATGTTGCATCTTTATCTATCATCTACCGCAATTTTCATGCTAACGGCCTCGCTGCACAAGACTTTTTACTTCTTCTCATCTTTATTCTGTCCATCTACCTAATGCAAGAGTTAACCAGTATCTTCACTCTTTCATCCCTTACACTGGTAAACTCTGGAACTCTCTTCATTTGTCTGTTTTTCCACCTACCTAGGACTTAAAATATTTCAAAAGAGGAGTGTCAAGACACCTTTTATACTAAATTGAACTGCCCCCCATGTCTATATTTCTCCTACTGTCTTCTTTACAAGGTCTGGCGACAAGCGGGATTTTTTTTGTACTTAATTTATTTTTTCCCTTAGCCGGTACCCTTTCAATGTAAAAAAAAAAAAAACAATAAATAAAAAAAAACATCCAATGTCGGGAGGATCACAGAGTTCCGGGTCGTTTCGCCCCGAATCCCGTTCGCACCTGAGTCGTTTCGCTCCTATTCCTGTTTACCTCGGGTGGTATCGCTCTTATTCCCGTTCGCTCCGGGTTCTCTAACCTAACCTAACCTAACCTAACAAGTACGACTTAATTATATAATTACCTAATTTAGCGAACCGACCCGGTGCGAAATGACCCGGTGCGAACGGGACTCGGGGCGAAACGACTCGGTACTGGATCACAGAGTCTTCGCAGGTATACTGAGAGCAAGCTGGTAAAGTCTCATTATTCCCGGAATCTGCGCCGCTTGTGACGTCAACAAATGCAGAACACCCTTTTCAGGGTCAGTCCTCGTGAGAAGGTGAAGCAGAGTGACGTATTCACTCAGGCGTAGTTCCGTAGCTGGTCGTGGCAGGAGTGAACAGCACGAGGAAAAGGCGTGACTACACTGTATGTGGAGTCTCGGCCATCATTGTATGAAGCACATAGCGGGTAGTGGAAACCAAGGCGTCACAGCCTAATGGTCCGTCCATACATAACCACAGATGTTTAGTGGGCGAAGGCCTGACACAGTCACACAGGACCGTCATGACAGCGGGTAGTGAAAACCAAGGGGTCACAGCCTAATGGTCCGTCCATACACAACCAGAGATGTTTAGTGGGCAAAGGCTTGACACAGTCACACAGGGCTGTCACGTACCACAGGAGGCTGTTACCAAAAAACACATTACAATACACAAAAATAACAATTGCAATAGCACAATATAATAGCACACTACAAAGGCACAAACAGCCGAAAGAGAGAGCTGTCTATTCACCTAGGTCGGAGCGAGCCAGAGAGTGAATGGCCAGCTGCGGCAGGGACAGCGGTAAGTCTACTCGGTTTCAAAGCTTTAACAGATGGAAGCTGGAGATTCGAATATCTAGTTAACTCAGACACTTACTCAAGTGTACTTATCCCTGGTATTATAATCTACACAAGTAATATAAGCATCAACCAGTGAAATACATATGACAAACCCCTGACAAATTCTAAGACTTTATATTCTTAATTCTAGCAGTTTTAATAAAAGGGAATGTTACAGATTGGAAGTGGAGTGTTGTTAGTATACAAATGGCCAAATTTAGAAGGTAAATCTGACAATTAATGTTGATGTGATCCGCCTAAGTGTATGTGTGGTACTGACAACAGAGTTTGTGCTTTTGAAGGGTGATTGGTAAGGTAGAAAGGAGCTGATAAGTTGCATATGAGATTAGCAGTGCAAGGCAAAAAATGCAGAGGAGCAAAGGAAAAGAAAATTCATGAGAAGAAAGAAGGAAAAGAGAAAACGGCAATATTGTCTCTGTATGAAGTCATCATCTCAGTGGAGGATGGAAAACGTAAGTTCATTTCCCGTTCATAAATTAATTATCTTTGTATTACTAGATCTGTTAAGCCACCTAATATCAAGACCGACATACAAGGTGACATTTTCAATACATTAGCAATATAATGCTGCCTGCAATTACATCCGTATCCGAACCCGTGAGCGAGGCTTTATTGAGCTGATCATAACGGTTTTGAAATTGGCTCCTCGCTTTTCGAATAGAATCATCGATAGATGACGTTAGTGGTGACTTCTAAACATTTATCATATATTGCAAGATAATATAACCACCAGGTTCAATACCACTGTATATATGTACTAACTTTTTTGTCTGGAGACGATGTTTTTTCATTAATTTGAACTGTTTGTATTACTATTGATAGATAAAAGATCAAAACTACAGAAAATTGCCCGGGCAAAAGAGACGGAAACTTGTAAAAAAAAATTCTTGGCAATTGAGTGGGTAAGAAACGATACTAACCAAAAGTGATCATAAGGTATTTCTCTAAATATATAAGACTAAAAATAGGTATATAATAGGCCATAGACTACACCATACTTGACTGGACACTCGCGACAATCGCCGACAGACGATATTACATGTAGGTCCTATAGATTCCGCTGCTATGAGTGATGACAGATAATACTTCATTTATCAGTTCATATTCTACTTAGGACATTGTATTTCATGTCTTTACAATCAGTAATGATTGCTGAACCATGGCTGAGCCTAAAAATTAATTTACAACTTTTGCAAATACGAAATTAACATAAAGATTACAAGTTTGAATGAAAATCGTGTGGGAGTTGTGTATAAAGCATATTGTTTATAGCAGAAATTTCTGGCAAATTCGCAATAATTTCTGAAATAAAACATCACATATTGTGAAATCACCATTCCTGAATATCATTTGATTGTGATCAAATGTCATATTATCGTTATACCGGCTTGGGAATGAATTGTTCACAACAATTCGTGGCGCGTAGCTGAGAAAACTGAGCTGAGTGTGACGGCGAGACGTCCGCTGGTCTGTCAGTCAGTCAGTCACTGCCAGTGCAACCAGACGGACGTACTACTATTGCTAATTTTCTAGCTGGACACCGGATTCGTTTTAGCAGTAAGTATGCGACATTTGGTTAATGTAATGTCTGATTTATAAAATTTTAGGAGCACTTCAGTACTAAATTCATATAAAACTCCCTGTAGAAATTGAACGTAGAACGGTGGATGATGAAACTAGTAGCAGTCATTATTTGACCATGGCTACCACCACCACTGTTATATATTTAAAAATGACCGTGCGAATTTAGCAAATAGATACATATCACGGTCATGGTCTAACCAAGTTAGTTAGACCATGATTGACCACGGTCATCAATGGAATCCGTTAATTCAAAATTCGAATCTAACTACCTATTCCTCATTCCACCCACCAGGCACCCCCCGCCACACACACACATGGGTAATAAAGTAGGATAGTTTGCAACTTATCAATGTTGTTATATGTTAACTTGGTGCAGTCTAAGTATTTTCTGGTTGTCTTCATCCAGTTAAAGTATTCACATTTGATTCTTCTCAGTATTTCCTTTAACAATTCATTTATGTTGTTTTCTTGCCTAGTAAATGTTGATGTTTTAGTGAAATATGGTTGGATGATTGATTTCAGGTATAGGAATCTTCCCTCAATAATTCAGCAATGTTCTGATATGGTGGTCCCGCCGCTGTGGCCTTGCTTCCAGGTTAGGTTAGGTTAGGACTCCCTAATTAACAACATAAATAAATAAATAAATAAGTCAAGTTTAATTATATTACAGTACCATTATTTTTTTTTTCTTTGATGGGGTAAACAGCATCGGTACATACATACATACATACATATTTGATATGTTTAAATGCCATTATCTTACTGTGTGAGTGCTTACACACATGCATTAAATTTTTTTTGTTTTATTTACATTCTTCGAACGAATAGATGCTACAGACTAGTAGGTAATATAACTATAGGAATTAACCCATTACTTTATAAATTTAATTGTACTTCTGAATTATTTATTTATTTATTTTCGGATGGATATTTATTTTTATTTGTATAATTTTGCATTCACTTGTAATGTGCTAACATTCACATTTTATTTCAGGTTTTTTGGTTGTGACAACCATAAGGACACATTCCTGTAGATCCTTGTGTGTTTGGCCAGGAAGTTCCCAGAGTTTGAGGTGGCACAGTGCTGTAATGGGCACAATGTAATCACCAAGATTCTCCCCGTCGTGGGCGACAATCTTTTCAATGGTTTTGGCTCCAACCTGTACAGGGACACAAACTCTGATGTTCACGCCAAGTTGCCCTCCAAACGCCAGGCCACCGGCGACTGTGTGAGAGATACTAGAAGCCATGACCGAATGAAAAGGCAGAAGCTCCAGGGGCAGAAAAAATAGGTTATGGGGGAGATAATAACTGCGTCTTACAAGCCAGTGATTTGTGTCTCCCTTCAAGGGAGTTATACTTACTGCTACTGCAGACAGTGTGTTTTTTTCTGTGCAACAAAGATATTTCTCCCCCTGCAAGATAGTGACTTGTGCTTTTCTTCAAGGGAGTTATAGTTACTGCTACTGCAGACAGTGTTTATTTTTCTGTGTAACAAAGATATTTCTCCCCCTGCAAGACAGTGACTTGTGCTTTTCTTCAAGGGAGTTATACTTACTGCTACTGCAGACAGTGTTATTTTTTCTGTGCAACAAAGATATTTCTCCCCCTGCAAGACAGTGACTTGTGTCTCTCTGGACGCAAGTACGCCAATTCTTTGAGAGTGAGGCCATCGTCCATCGTCAGGCGTGTCAACCTGGTGTGTCTTTCTCGATACACTTTGGAGGAGGTGGCAGAGGAGATGCAGACCGCCAGGGAGCAGCTGGTCATGGAGAACACTCGGGTGGTTCAGATGTTGATTGGAGAGCTCTCTGACCTGGACCCTGAATCGCCAGAAGACCTGCTTGCGGCAGCTACAGAGCACTTCTCGGGGTACCTGGGCAGGATGTCCTTGGGTGACCTCTCTATGTGCTGCCAGGAGGAGCTCTTCTGGGATAGCAAGGAAAAGTACCAGCCCACCTTTGAGGGGTGGGATCCCGAGAAGTTCCATGCGTTGACACGCCTGCTGGACAGGGGGACACTAGACGGTGGGGAAGAAGGCCTACATTACCCTTCACCAACTTTGTGGAAGACAGCGACAGTGACAGTGCTTCCCTTAAAGGGAGTTATTTGCTCTTACTGCAGAGAGAGTTTATTTTATTTCATGCAAGTTATTTTCACCCTGCAAGACAGTGACGTATGTTGAATAATTTATTTTGTTGCTCATAAACACATTCTTTACATCACTCTGAAGTGTTTGCGTTTTATTTGAGGTTCCTAAGTTGATTGTAAGTATTTTATTCAATTAAAAAAAAAAGAGCCATAGGAACGGTTTGTGAAAGACCCATTTTCGAGTGAACAGTTAAGTATGGTGTAGTCTATGGTATTGCATATTAGTATGGACTACATTGGCTATGTATGTATGCGTTTTCAGTTTGAAATTCCAATATTCCTGGAAATTATTCCAAATATGGTGTTTTTATTGGTGTCTTAGGATTTAATAATTGTCACCCACCGATGACGTATGTTGATTAATTTGTTTTTGTTGCTCATAAACATATTTTTTACACCACTCTGAAGTGTTTGCTTTTTATTTGAGGTTCCTATCTTAATTTTAAGTATTTTATTTTATTTTTCTAAAAATCTGCCGTAGGACCTACTTGCAAAAGGTCAGATTTCGAGTGTCCAGTCAAGTATGGTGTAGTCTATGAATAGGTCTATTAAAAAAAGATTGTGAGATGATAGAAAAAAGGAAGATATGAACAAAGAGTTAAATCATTATTTCTTATCAGTATTTACGCAAGAGAATTTAACAACGTTACTTGATGCAGACCAAGTGTTCAGGGAGAGGGAAGACAAAAGATAAACGAACATTGCTGTACTATTATTGTACAATATGTGTATACGTTATTATGGTAGCACCACGCTCCTCACACCTCACTTGTTTGTTTATACTCATCAGCTGTTTTGAGTTTGGTAACACTGTAGACCTCTCTAGGCTGCCTAACAGAATGTAGGTATTATCTTTACTTTACATGTTTTGTTATTGTGTTTGTTATGTTCTGTATATTTTTTCATATGCTTAATGTTAAGTGGGATTTTCTTATATACATATATTATTAGTTTTGTTTCTATCACATGTATAGCATGGTTTCTTGTTGAATAAAGCTCGGAATCTGCCAACGAGTTTACTCTCACATCACAATTTATTCAACATGTTTCAAGTCATAAATCATGAGCAAGTTAATGAAGCCTTCACGTTTGGACACTGATTCCAGTTCACCTACAGCAGCTAAGGAATGGAAACACTGGTATCGTACTTTCACCAACTTCATTGAAGAGTTGTGAGTCTACACCTGACAAACTGAGGAAATTAATGAATTGTGTTTCCCCCAGTGTATTTGAACTTAATGAAGACTGTACTACCTATGCAAGTGCTATTTCTAAATTGGAGAGTGCTTATGTCAAACTTCCAAATGAAATATTTGCTAGGCATCTATTGGCAACACGACGACAGCATTCAGGTGAATCGATTGATGAGTTTCAAAGAGAACTACACAAACTAGGTAAAAGATTGTAATTTCAAAGCTGTTTCTGCTGAAAAGTATTGTAAAGATCTAGTTCGGGATGCCTTTATTAATAGCATTGCTTCTCCTATTATACGTCAGGAGTTATTAGAGAATAAGACATTGGTTCTAGAGTCTGCATACAATCAGGCTTATACTTTAGACCTTGCTCAGCATAATGCTGACTCATGTTAACCCACTGACTCACACTGCTGCCATTGTCCCAGAACAGAAACAGCAATATAAGGTTGGAGGAGAGCAGCCTAATTTAGTTGTAAATAGTCATGTCAGAATGATCAATCCGTGAGGATCCCACTGTAGCTGCTGCTTACTTTTCCAAAGAGAAATGTTATTTCTGTGGTAATTCTTTTCATATTAGAACTAAATGTCCTGCACGTGATGTTACATGTAATAACTGTGGCAAAAGGGGGCATTTTGCCAAGGTTTGTAGATCGGGGCATTCAGGGGGTGGGTCTACTGTTACTAGTACCGGTACTACTGCAGCATTGTATAACCCTACACTCTTAACGATTGCTGCTGCATTTCCTCAGAATCTGTCACATGCTGCAACCGAAATCAGTGTCAATTACCATCCAGTGAATGCTTTCATTGATTCATGTAGTTCAGATAGCTTTAGAAGCGAGACAGTAGGACAACAGCTAAATCTGACTATATCTCCCACGAGTAGAGAGATTTCAATGCCATTTTCAACACTAAATGCACGTTCCCCTGGATTTGTTAGAGTAAATCTGATGCACAATGGCCAAGAATATCCCTCTACTTGCTTAGGAGTCTTAAAAGAATTGTGTTACGATATCATCTTGGGCCATGACTTTCAAAAACAACATAAACGTGTAACTTTCCAGTATGGTGGTGAGAAACCTGAACTTGAGATTACTGGTACAGATTTAGTGTGTGCTCTAGCAACAGCAATGATTGACGAACCATCTCTGTTTCCAAACTTGCCTCAAGGATGCAAGCCCATTGCAGTCAAGTCAAGACACTACAGTAAAGATGATCAGTCGTTCATTAAGGGACAGGTATCCCATTTAAAAGCAGAGGACATCATTGAGCCAAACTCATCCTCATGGCGTGCTCAGGTGGTTGTGGTAAAAGATCAATTTAACAGAAATAAAAAGAAGGTTTGTATTGATTATTCACAGACCATCAACCTGTATACACAATTAGATGTTTATCCCGGATTGAAGAAATAGTACATGATCTTGCAAAATATAGTTTTTTTTCTACCTTTGCTTTAAAGAGCGCTTATCATCAGATTAAGATCAAAGCATGTAAGAAAGGGTTTACTGCTTTTGAGGCTGATGGAGAATTGTATCAGTTTTGTAGGATTCCATTGGTGTCATAAATGGCGTAGCTGCATTTCAGCGTGCCATGAACAAACTAGTTGAAGAAAAAAAACCTAAAAGACACTTTCCCATGTCTGGATAATATTACTGTTGCTGGAGCGACACAGGCTGAACATGATCATAATGTAAGGAGGTTCTTAGAGGTTGTTGAGGGCAGGAAACTAACACTTAATGAAGCAAAATCAGTCATGTCTTTGCCCATAATCAATGTTCTAGAGTGTTGTGTAAGCAATAATGTTATAAAGGCAGATCCTGATAGGTTGCGTCCACTCCAAGAACTATCACCTCCCTCAAATGTAAAAGCATTGCGAAGAGCACAAGGGATGTTTGCATACTATGCTAAATGGATTCCTAATTTTTCAGACAAAATCCAACCTCTAGTAAATACAAAGAATTTCCCATTAAGTGAAATAGCACTAGCTGCATTCAATATCGTGAAGAAGGAGCTTATGGATGCTACAATTTATTCTGTAGATGAGAACCTTCCATTTGTTGTAGAGTGTGATGCTTCTGAGGTGCCCTTCATGTCACGAACTCTCCAAGGAAGTGAATTGCACCATCCAGCAGTGGAAAAAGAGGGTACAGCTATTATTGAGGCTGTATGTAAGTGGAATCACTTCCTAGCTAGGCAGCAATTTATCTTGATCACTAATCAGCGTTAAATGGTATTCATGTTGGACAGCAGAAGACGATCTAAGATAAAGAATAACAAAAGACACGAATGGAGATTAGAACTATCCTCTTATAGCTATACAATACAGTACCGCCCTGGTGTAAAAATGTAGTACCTGACACATTTAACTCGAACCTCTTGCTGTTTTGTCTCATCTAGGTCTAACCTCACTAAGATTCACGAAGGTCTTTGTCATCCGGGAGTCTCCCGACTTCTGCATTTTGTGAGATCAAGAAACCTTCCCTTCTCCACTGAGAATGTTATGAAGACATGTTCATCTTGCGAGATTTGTGCACGACATAAGCCACAGTTCTATCGTCCAGTACAAGGGACCCTTATTAAAGCCACTCAGCGTCTCAGTCATACATACATACATGCTCACAATTGTTGATGAGTATTCTCGCTTCCCATTTGTATTTCCGTGTCCAAAAGTGCATACAAAAACGGTAATTAAGTGTCTTGCAGCAGTCTTGCAGCAGCCTTTGTAGAATGTCTTCCTTTATTCATTCAGATCAAGGTACATCTTTCATGTCCCAAGAACTCAAGACATATCTTTCTCAAAAGGGTGTTGCAACAAGTAAAACAACTCCTTACCATCCTATTGGCAATGGCCAGGTAGAGCGGTACAATGGCATTATTTGGAAAGTCATTTGTTTGTCACTACAAAATCATGGCTGGGAAAAACAACACTGGGAAGTGGTACTTCCAGAAGCCTTGCATTCACTAAGATCACTCCTATGTACCACGACTAATGAAACTCCTCATGAGCGATTCTTTAGTTTCCAACGACGATCCACTCATGGAAACTCACTACCGTAATGGCTTTTGTTTCCGGGTGCCAGTGTTACTACGACGCCAGCTTCGTTCAAGTAAGCATGAACCTTTAGTGGATCAAGTTGAACTAGTTGATGTAAATCTAATGTATGCGAATGTCAGGCATCTAGATGATCGTGAGTCGAATGTAAGTGTTCGCGACTTAACTCCTTGTCCAAAGAATCGAGTAGAGAATGTAGATATACAGAATGTAATTCAGTCTTCAGATTCACACGATATTCCAAATATAACTAAGTTTCTAGAGTCGCCGGATGCTGAGTTGTCTCATGAGCATCATGATATCCCTGAAACAAGTCGTACAGTGCCCACTGATGTAAGAAGTAATGTAAGCAGGTCTACTCGTGTGTCAAGGGCTCCCGAGCGTTATGGATGAGAATAAATTTTTTTAGTTTGGCAATGTACTGGTAGGAAACATAAGATACGTTTGTGTATTTTGAGTTTATTATTTTCTAGGAGGGGAGAATGTACTATTATTGCACAATATATGTATACGTTATTATAGTAGCACCACGCTCCTCACACCTCACTTGTTTATTTATACTCATCAGCTGTTTTGAATCTGGTAGCACTGCAGAGCTCTCTAGGCTGCCTAAAGGCGTGGTCACACTAGCTTCTGATATCGCTTGGTCTGGGGATATGACTGGATTGGCCAGCCATTTACGTTGCATTGGCTACTGATTCTTGCTGCACCGAGCTAGCGGTCAGAACAGTCTTCACTGGCATGTTTTGCAAGCGCCAGCGGTAGACGAATGTAGGTACTAAGAAATTATCGTTTATTCAGTATATATGCAACGAAAAAAATAATTGCACTTCTTTTTTCAATGACGTTTTATGAGTATGAGTAAAATAGGATAGACGACAATACAAGAAAACACTCAAATATAAATTTTAAATTGATGCAAATATAGCATTTACTTCTCACATGACATAGATGGAACGGCGAAAGAGGTCATAAAAAGAAAAAGAAGAAGACCAAAACAAACCTTTCTACAAAAGCCAAAAACATGAATAGTTCAATTCATTGATCCCATGACGCTATTATAAGTCTCATGGAAAAAGTTCATGAGCAGAAGAAGAAGAAGAGAAGTGCTTCCTCCATAACAGCTTGTGTTGTTGTTATGATCAGCTGATTCCGCTAGGCGAGTGGTTCTACTTGTGAGTGTGACCAGACTTGTAGTCGTATCGCTGTTAAGCCAAGGAAAACGGAAGCCAGTCTAGCATTAGCAATAGCTAGTGTGACCGTAACACATAACAAGTCAGCAGATAATCCAAGATATAGATAAGTTTAGAATTAATAAAAATCACCGGGGGTATATGACGTATTTCCTCGCATATTAAAAGAGTGTAAGAACACAATTAGTGTAGCACTAACGGATATATTTAATAAGTCAATAGCATCAGGAAACGTAACTAGTTTGTGGAGACAGGCGAACGTAATTCCAATCTTTAAGAAAGGCGATAAAATCGTGATGAGTAATTACCGGCCAATTAGTCTGACATCAGTAATAGGTAAAATGTTACAGAATATTATTTTCAGAAAAGTACGACAGCTTTTAGAGCTACATAAATCAATTACTGACTCTGAGCATGGGTTCACTAAAGGTAAATTATGTCTCACGAATTTTTATACTTTTTATAGGGCAGTCAATGAGGCAGGTAGATTTCAGCAAGGCGTTTGACAGAGTGTCTCACCAGAGATTGTTGACGAAAGTTAAGGGCCACGGTATAGATAGTAGGGTTTATGATTGGGTTCAGAATTCAGATAAACGGTACAAATCTAATTGGGGTACAGTAAGTAGCGAAATCCCCAGGGGTTCGTACCTAGCCTATTACTTTTTATTATCAATATAAGTGATTTGAATTTTGGCATGTGTAACAAACATTTGTAAATTTGCAGATGACACTATGATAGGGAGTCAAATCAGTTCGGATCTAGAAGCTGTGGTATTACAAGATAAGCTAAACAGAATGCATTAGTGGGTGGTCAAATGGCAGATGGATTTCAAAATTAACAAGTGTAGTACACTTTACGTAGGTAGACAAAACACAGGACATACCTTAGCCGGAGTAGATATAGATAAATCGAATTCGGAAAAAGACTTAGGAGTGTTGGTAAGTCAGGACCTGAAACCTAGAGAGCAGTGTATTAGTGCCAGGAACATAACTAACAAGGTACTGGATTTTATCACCAGGAGCGTAAGTAATAGATCAGCAAATGTAATACTAAGACTTTTCTCAGTGTTAGTTAGGCCTCACTTTGATTATGGTGTGCAGTTTTGATATCCGTACTATAGAATGGATATTAATAAGCTAGAAGCAGTACAAAGAAAGATGACTGAAATTATTCAAGGAGATAAGGAATTTATCTTACAAAAATATATTAAAATACCTCAATCTACACTCTTTAGAAAGACATAAGGTAAGGGGAGTTCTGATAGAAGTGTTTAAGTGGGTTAAGGTTTCAACAAAGGGAACATAAATAAGGTTTTCATAGTCAAGGAGAAAGTAGGAACACGAACAAATGGTTTCAAGCTAGATAAGATCAGATTAAGGAAGGATATAGGTAAAAATTGGTTAACTACTAGGGGAGTAGAGGAGTGGAACAATTCAGCAAGCAAGTGGCAAATGCCGGGACAGTATATACTTTTAAGAATGTGTTGGACATTTAAATGGTTTAAGAAAGCAGATTGTAAGTGCTAGGTGCACAAGAATTGCCTTGTGTAGGTCAACTGGCCTTTTGCAGCCTCCTTATTTTCTTTTATGTTCTGATGTTCTCATTTACTATTTATATTTCATATAACTATTAATTAGTATAATTATGTATAATTATGTATAAGTATGCGATTCCATACAACTATCTCTATTTTATATCGTATGATTACCTACCCCCTCGTGATATTTCGGTTATTTCTAATTCTATTTCACTCGTCCCTTCATTTACTTCTTTCAATATTTTTTTGTTCACCATACTTTAATTTCACTCAAATGTTAATACTCCTCCCTCCAACCTTTTATATTCTCCTCCGCATTTATGCCTCGTCCCCACTCAAGCCTAGTTGAGGTGTACGAAGTTATTTCTTGTGTTCACACACACACACACACACACACACACACACACACACACACACACACACACACACACACACACACACACACACACACACACACACACACACACACACACACACACACACATACACACACACACACACACACACACACACATACACACACACGCACGCATGCACACACACAAACACATACACACACAAAAAAAAAGTACACGTGTATGTGTATGTGTATGTGTAGTGGGGGGGTTGATATGAGCACAACAAAAGTACTTTCGTACACCTCCGCAAGGCTTGAGTGGGGACGAGGCAGTATAGAGGAAGCAGAGAATAGAAGATGTTTAAGTCAAGTATACTAACACACGAGTGAAAATAAAAGTTTTACCCTGAAAGGAGAGGACCATCTGGGATCCGCTGGGCGAGGCACACCAAACAGGTGGGCAGGTAGGCAGAGAGGAAAGTTGGTATGTCCACGTAGGTAGATAGCAAGGCAAGTAAGTGATTAGGTTTGCCACGAGATAGGCAGGCATGTGGATAGGACTTAGAAAATTGAAAGAGAAGAATGTGCAAAAAGATGTCTATAGCGTGTCTCTAAGGAGGTGATTAGTGTATGATATATGTATGTATATATATATATATATATATATATATATATATATATATATATATATATATATATATATATATATATATATATATATATATGTAAATATATATGTATATGTACATATGCATATATATACATATATATATATATATATATATATATATATATATATATATATATATATATATATATATATATATATATATATATATATATATATATAAATATATGTATATATATATATATATATATATATATATATATATATATATATATATATATATATATACATATATATGTGTGTATATATATATATATATATATATATATATATATATATATATATATATATATATATATATATATATATATATATATACATATATATATATATATATATATATATATATATATATATATATATATATATATATATATATATATATATATATATATATATATATATATATATATATATATATATACATATATATATATATATATATATATATATATATATATATATATATATATATATATATATATATATATATAGAGAGAGAGAGAGAGAGAGAGAGAGAGAGAGAGAGAGAGAGAGAGAGATAAAGTGGAATTATCAATAGAAAGGTGAATGAAGAAGAGAAGTGAGAAGTTGTGAGTGGGAAGGACCTTCAAACAAGTTTGTGAGCTATCCCGGATCTTACTTTATCTCCTCCTTCTTCTCCTCTTCTTCTTCCTCCTACTCCTCCTCCTCCTCTTCCTCCTCCTCCTTCTCTTTGTTTTTTGTTCTTGGTTTTGTTCGTGTTCTTGCTATTATTCTTTTTGTTCTTCCTATTGTTGTTGCTTTTCTTGTATTTGTTGTTGTTGTTGTTGTTGTTTCTGTTGTAGTTGTTGTAGTTGCAGTTGTTGTAGTTGTTCTTGTACGACTATTTCTTCTTCTACTTCTTCTTTTTCTTCCTCCTCCTCTTTATATTTCCCTTTTTCTTGCTATATTAGCCTAATTTTTAACAATGAAGAAGGTCTATAATGTTTGTTCCTATTTGCTATTAGACTGCAGGGATTGGCAATCTTTTCAGTGCGAGGGCCAGAGGAAGCTTCTAAGAGTAGCCTGCAGATCGGAGTGCCAAAAAGAACCCCAAAGTAACAGTGTACAAACATCTTATAGAAAAGCAGGCAAACCAGTGTCTAGATTACAAGAAAGTTATTGAAAAACATGCAAATCATTGACTTCAGAAAACAGTTTGTGACAATATACAAAAAAAATATATAAAGAAAAGCTGGCAAACCAGTAACTAGGTTACAAGAAATTTATTGAAATACACGCAAATCAGTGACTGCAGAAAACAGTTTGTGACACTATACAGAAAATGATAGAAAAACAGACAAACCAGTGACTAGATTACTAGAATTTAATTGAAAAGCATGCAAATCAGTGACTGCAGAAAACAGTCTTATCAAGAGACATATAAATTAGTGGGATGGTTGGTGCTGTTTGCCATGGAGAAGTAATTCAATGTTTGGATCGATTGATGAGATAGACAAGAGCAGTAAGTCATTGAGGTGGCGGTCACTTAGCTCGGAGCGAATGCGAGACTTTGTATGTTTCATTTTGAAAAGATTTGTTCACAACAGTAAATGCGGTCAAACACGATGTAATTTTGAAATTTGTTGGAAAGGAGGACGAGGTCACGGAAAAAGGACAGTGTAGAAGCGGTACGGTACTTTGCTTTCAGTTCGCCATATACTGAAGTTCCACCAACCCCATTTGCAGGGGGGCAGGGGCTTCGTCCACAGTGCAGTCAAAGGAGGAGGTGAACAGCTTGAAGCCCGAAGCCAGGGGCTTGACACCTGTGAAATGGAAGGCAAATTTCTACCGCAAAGAGGTGACAACACCAACACAAGTGCTCAGGTCCACGCCATCTGGTGCACAAGCCACAATACGAGGAAAACGCATAAACTGACCAGCAGCCAGTTAAGCATCAGACAAGGACAGCTTTACCTCGAAGTCGGTGATGTGCGAATACATGTATGTGATTAGAATGTTTTTGCCTTGCAGCTTCACATTGAGGTTATTTAGGTGCGTAGTGATATTTGTGAGCAGGGTCATACGAGCAAGCTATTGCGGGTTGGCAAATATAACGGCACCGGGGAGGTTCTTTTGACGGAGGAAGGTGGTGATCTCTTGCTGCATGTCCCAGCATGTGGGACAGCATGGCTCCATGACTCAATCAGCGGACCTCACAGAAGTAAAGCAGGACACCATAGTGTGCGTTGATTTGGTCCGTTAGTGCCTGGAACTGGCGGTGGTTAAGGAATTCGTTACATGCCATGTAGTCATTTTCTTCCTGGCGATTCTCCCTGGTGCTTCTGTGGTAAAGATCTCAATCATGCAAATTTTCACCGCACTACCCCCCGCAATCACGTCGAAAGGCGCCGACTTACTCATTTAGTTGGCTAGGCTGCTGCGGACCGGAATGTTATATAAATATCAAGCAGCGTGACGGGCCATGAGTTCTGACTCTGCTGGCAGAATCTGGCCCTCGGGCCGGAGGTTGCCGATCCTTGTGTTAGAGTAATCCTTTTCCTCTCTTTCTTCCCTTACTTTTCTTCTTCCTACTCTTACTCCTTTCCTTTCTCTATCATTTTTGCTTGTTTCTCTCTCCTATCCTCCTCTTCTTCCTCTTTAGTTTTCCTGCATGAATTATGCGCGCGAGCAAAATACTTCAGGAAGAGGATGTACATGCCGAGTGGCCGTCTGGACGATATCTCGGCACCCTGTGGTGAAGAAACTAGCAATTCAGATCTTAACCCCTTTCATTATCCATGTAGGTACCAACGATGTAAGGGATATCAGACCGGAAGAGTTGCTAGAGAAATACAGGCAAATGATCCAGCGGTACAGGTCTCAAACTAAAAATCATTCTTCAAGAAATCCTTCCCCGGGATAGTGCACCGAAAACTTTCTACAGCAGGGCCTTCAGCACTGATAACCATCTAAAGTCACTTTGTACAGAGGAAGGCATCGATTTTATCAACTGTTGGGACGATTTTTATAACAAACCTTATATTTTCAAGGAAGATGGCCTGCACCTTAATCCAGTTGAAGTCAGTGGCGTATGGTGGTTTCTGTCACTGGGTGTGCTGAAGTGATTCTGTCCATAACTAACATATAGCTAATTACTGGTGTGTGTGTGTGTGTGTGTGTGTGTGTGTGTCTGTGTGTGTGTGTGTGTGTGTGTGTGTGTGTGTGTGTGTGTGTGTGTGTGTGTGTGTGTGTGTGTGTGTGTGTGTGTGTGTGTGTGTGTGTGTGTGTGTGTGTGTGTGTGTGTGTGTGTGTGTGTGTGTGTGTGTGTGTGTGTGTGTGTGTGTGTGTGTGTGTGTGTAATTACAATTTTATAATTATTCATACTGTTGGTTGGAAAATAAAGTAAATTTTATGTGTAAATTTAGATTAATTAAATTTATTATGCCTCTCTTTCTCCATCGCCATGGTAACGCCATCATCAAGATGCAAACACACCGCAACACAATAATAATTACAATATACTCACAAGTCACAATTACTGTCAAGTCAAGGAAAATGCACGTGTTCCTTCGACACTGACGTCAATGAAACTGACTTAAGTCACTTAACTGAGATCTGAGTTAGTATAACTTGGCAACTCAAATTACTTCCATTGTTTCATCGGTAAGAGAGTCCATGACTTAGGTTGCATTTGATCTTTATTTCTGATTGAGTAATTTAATAATATTTGGTTTCATAATAAATACTATATTATAATTCCTGCAAGTCTTAATTATGCCCATATTATGAAAGTCAAAGACAATTAATACCTTCAAGCCAATATAAAATTTCAGCAGCAAAAACGAACGCAAGCAGTGTGCATTTGTAGAGCCGCACACCCAGCTCCATATTTTCAACAGTCTGCCCTTCCACTCCACCGTACGCACGATGCTACATAATGATACATTTGATTATTGGGTGTGCAGTGCTTCTATAGAACACCTTTAGTGCAAAATATTATAACAGGGCTAAAAACTAAAGAAAAATATTGTTTCCCACTTACTGCTGGATTCATTTATAACTACCATGCATTTCTCTCTCTGGCTGAGGGTGTGCGGCGCACACCTAGCACACCCTGAATATACGCCCCTGGTTGAAATTGCTCGTTTTGGCAGACTACTAAGTGATCAATATTCAGATTTCAGAAGAAATAACAGCATGCAGCTTCCCACAGCCTCGAAGACGTAGGAAACACCACACCTACAGAAACCAAGGTACAACATTACTTTAAATTTTGAATGTTTTATGCGCACAGTCATAGCAACAAGTTTTTAGATGTAGAAGCCCTTGCAGCATCTGATGATTTTCAGAATATTAACGTATCGGAATGTTGCCTACTTTAAGTTGGGAGCAACATACCGCATCCCCTTGCATTCGTTTTCCGGAATAAGGAAGGACACCTTTGTTTTCGAGTGAATAAACTGGTTGATGTTTTATGTATTTTATTTTAATAAAGTCTTATTTAACACCAACACATATAAGTGGACAATTGCCTTATAATCAATTTAAACCGCGAACAGACTGTATAGTCTGAGGTTTGGGCTGTTGTTCAAGCACACACACTATTACGTCTTCATTCTGGTAAAGGCACGCTACTTCTGATAAGTGCCTGTCTCTTCAGCCCGCAGGGTCGGAAATGCCGCACTGGTGAGTGGCTTTTAATTTAACTGAATATTACTCCTAACAAAACAGTATATAGGCAGTCATTGTATATAATACAAACTTTATAGTGGAAAACACGTACTACTGTGGTGATATCAGGTGAAACGAAATGTTTTGTCACAAATAGCATCCCCTTTCTAAAGTGCCAGCTTCCTATCTTATATGGTAAGAAACGGGAGACTATAGGATAGTACATACATACGTAAATTTATCCAGTGCTGCCAATATCGCTCGGTCAGCTATCCCCATCGGGTCGTTGCGATAGTCTAGAGACATGTACCAAACCAGCTCAAAACCTAGTTGTCTTCGGTGTTGGTTCGAGTATTAACTGTCTGTTTGAGGTGCCTATATAAGGTAAGAGCCTTTTTTACAACACAACATACGGGTATCAGTATGACAATCATTAGGATAATAGGAGCGATGAAAAATGGGTAATGCACATATAGATGTAAATAAACAGGTAGAGAGTCTTGACCAGCAGATTCTAGCTCAGAGATATTCGAAAAAGTTAACTCCGAGAGGCTATTGGTGATATACTTGATACTAGAGAAATTCAAGTTTTCTAAAACATCAACTAAGACATTACTAGTAAAAAATTGTGTAAATCCTTGGTGAAGTTTTGATTGAAAGGTCTTTAATGTCTTTGAGTGCACAAAGCATTTAATGTTTACAATAAGCTGACCAGAAACGTCTTTGTACGTTATGTCTTCAAGACACACTACAGACACAAAATATGTATGTGTGAATAATAAATAAGGGTGATTGAAGAAAGAACGATGAAATACTGATTGAGGGCCAATAGTTTATTTGGGCACAATGAAAGAGCCTTAGAAGCATTTACCTTGGACAGCTCAACTTCACAAACTCCTGAGTTACTAATAGGCAACAAGGCAAATATATGAGCTGAACAATGATACAGGTGAACGTACTCATGACGACCGACCAAAGCAGCCGGGATACCCAAACGAGGGAGCGGTAGTTCAGCATCAGCAGAGTGATATGAAACAGAGTCGTCGTGAGCCACCACTACGTGCTGGAATGGCAGTCTAAAGTTGGTCGCCAATCGCCATCCTGGTTGGATTATCGCCTATACTTTGTAACTTGCACATATTCAGTAAAATGCACGAAGTCACCTCTGGTGTTTCTGTAAACATAAACTTGGTTTTACATTCCAGTAAATCAGACACAAGATTAACTAAATATAGTGAAGCATCTTTAGAAATCAGGACTATTGACAGAGGTAAGTCAAGTGTCATGATTGCTCCATTTACAGTAAAAGGGAAAGATAAAATTTTATGAGCTTCAAAATTATCTGTAGATTGTAAGGGAGCATGGATTACTACAGCATCTGACGTCAGCACAGTC
The DNA here is from genome assembly GCA_036785275.1 of Cancer borealis. Lineage (NCBI taxonomy): Eukaryota > Metazoa > Arthropoda > Malacostraca > Decapoda > Cancridae > Cancer > Cancer borealis. The sequence goes on from JAXIVD010003937.1 coordinate 19,408, forward strand.
TTCAGTAAGGAGTAATAATGATGAATACCTCGGGCGTCGAGCAAAGGTTTCAATTTATATTCTCTGATTCCAAACGCCAGTGTACGAAAAAAATCTTTGACTGGGAAAAGAGAAGAAGGCACTCTTCCACGCGCTGCGTTAACATTACTTTGTATTATTACGTTATTAGCATGCAGAAGAGTGTTAACCGTGTTCTCCATGGCTGGTAAGGCTTGATTCACTACCATAACATCAAACATGCTATTTACCATGATTACTACAGTACAGGTTGAACTTCCCCAATTCGGAAACCTCGGGACCTGAGGCTTTCCGGATTATAGAAAATTCCGAACCACAGAAGGTCATTAAATAAACTCCATGCTGAAAGAATACAAGTTTAATTTTACAGCAAGACAAGCAAACAATACATACAAATAAACTGCAGAGAAAAAACTGGAAAACATGTACAGTACACTAAATGTTACTGGATTATATGAGCAAAAAATAAGATAGTTACAGTACCTGTACCTTTACAACAATGATGCTCACCTGGAAGGAAGAAGAACATAAAATAAGACAAGGAAAAAATAATGAGAAAGACAAATTAGAAATAATAAAACTGAAATTAAAGAACAATACTGTAGTACAGAAAAACAAAATGCAGTAAATCTACAGACTACATTGGAATAAGCAAATGAAGAAATTTAAAGAAAATACAAGAGTAAAGAAAAAAAAAGAAATATAAATGAAAATTGAAAATATGTACGGTACACTTACTGTAGTAATAAAAGTCCTTAATTGTCTACTACAAGCAGTTAGATCATCTACATGCTAATCAAGTCTAGCAAAGTGCTTGCAATTCAAATGAATAGCTTTATTGTTAGAAAAAGCTATGGAGGTAAGTTGATTATATTTTTTTCTTAAATCTTCTACATCTTTGTTCATAGCGGCTCCAAATAACATATGAGAAAGTTTACCCATACCATCTATGAGTCCCCGTTGATGCGGTTAATGACATCAAAAGCGATACATGAAAGGCTAACTTGTCTGGAACAAGTAGAAATACTAGGTATACTATAGCAAAGTAGTAATATTATACATTACGAAAGCAAAGGTTAGAAGAGTGAAATGGGTTAGTTGGAAGCCTGGTGTTATCAAGACGAGTAGCAGTGCATTTTCTGGCAGTGTCTACTAAAGTTAGATCAGATTTTGCACTAGTTCTGTTTCCAAGTCTATCATTATGAACCACATCCAACATATTCATCCATGAATCCAGAATCTCAAACTTATTATCTTTCAACTGTTGTATTATTTATTAGACGTGGTCCAACAAATTTAGGAGATACTTTTTTATTTATCTCAGGTACCCGAATCATCACTGAGTCACCTACTTGTTATGTAACAGGAGAGGAACGTCGATGTTGTTGGGCGTACATGGCAGCTTTGGAATCCAGTAGTCTGTTTCTTTCGTTTCTATGTATACATATATGAGAAAACATGTAATTGGCTTTTAGCTTAATCATTAACATTATATACTGGATTTTGAAGACTACTTATTAAGTCGTATGGGAGTCTTTTCCCCGCACCAAATACTACATAATGGGAGGTTTGGCCCATTGACTCGCAATTACTACTATTTATGCTCGCAGCTACATGGGATAACCAATTTTCCCAATTCTCTAGCAACTCACTTACAACCGGCCGCAGAATTTCTAGTATTTTCCTATTCGTGCATTCTACAAGGCCTCGCGGGATGATATCACCGTAAAGGTTTGCTTTATGGAAAACAACTTCTAAAGTGCGTTGCAACTCTCTTTGCTGTTGTCACTCAATAATACTCTTGGTATCGAGAAAGGACAAATTAAAATAGCTATAAGAGCATGCGCAATTGCATTGCCAGTCTTTGCCTTTACAACGTACCTAGAAAAGTTATATACACATATTAAAAGGTACTTAGAGCTCTGCTGGTTTGGAGGAAGTTGAAGTAAATCTATTGCGACTACGTCCCAAGGTCGTTCAGGAAGAGAATACTAGAGTATCGGTGCTGGTTTTGGCACAATACCCTTATGCTGAGCGCATTAGACACAGTTAGCTGCATACGCATCTATGTTTACGCGCATGGTAGACCAATAATAATTTCTGCGGTCTGCTGTAAGGATTCGCTCCTTGCCTGGATGACAGTCTATGACCTCATCATGAACTAATCTTAACTAATACCAAAGATATATATGTCTCAGCTATCATACATTGTACCACAGGATCTGCTTTGTGAGGCTAATATCTACATAGCACTCCGTCCTGGGACATAACATTTTGTGAAAAAGGAATTAGTAGCATTGGCAAGCTTGTTTCATCACCACTTTTCAGAGCATATGTGACCCTGCTCCAAACATCATGTTGACGTTGGGCATTGGTTAAATCCTGAAGGGTAAAATTCAGTATAACAGGAGGCTGTTCAGCCACAAGGAATGTAGCCGTAAGAGCTAACCTAACCTAAGCAATCCTAATTATCCTAATCTTACCTAACGTAACCAAACCAAACCTAAACTAGATAAAGATTCGTAAGACGACCCAATAGTTTAGGTTAGGTTTAATTAGGTTTTCTTAGGTTTGCTTAAAGCAATTTTTCTTTCATTGATTGTGATAGTTTTGAGTTTATCAGACTTTTTTGTGGCAATTTTTAACTTGGGGAAAAAAATTTGTATCGCATAACAAACATCAGATTGATTCAAAACACATCAAAATTTATCAGAACAAAATTGCTTTGTCCAAAAAACAGACTGGGTCATCTTCCTAATCTTTACCCTAACTTAACCTAAATCTAACCTATTCACTATGAGTGTCTGCATACACGACTGTAATGCAAATAACTATTCACTATGACAGTGTCTATATACAGGACTGTAATGCAAATAACTATTTCCAAAGCGAAGTGGAAAGCATTGGGCGGTCTCCTTACACCCAAGCCCCTGTCCATCTAGCAGTGAAAGGGTACCGGATATTAATCAGGGGTTGTGACCTACCTTCTGGGGTGATGACCTGGCACCTGCCTCGGCGAGGTGTGCAAGGGTGCCGATACAAAGGCTATACCCACGATCCCAACAGTATAGTATGGAGTCTGTACACTAGTGTACAGTGTCTATATACACGACTGTAATGCAAGTAACTATTCTATATGACAGTATCTATATACACAACCGTTCTACTATTGCAACTTATATTTAATATATTAATGTGTGTGTATGCATGTATTTACAATGTTTTGTGCGTTAGTGTATTGACACAGGTGTCCGGAAATAGCTACAAGTTTTGCCCAGGTGAGGGTATCAGATTCATTTGACCGCGCTAATCCTTTTTGACCTCGCCGCAATGGACACCTGCACATTTCTTCCCTTTCCCACCTTCGGGCCTCCCTCGGGCCCAGGGATTAACAGATTTTCTGTAGTATCTATTCACACTAATACGTATGCTTCCCCCTGAGTCGTCTCATATTCATCTCGCATTTTTGTTAGTTGTAAGTTTTGGGGCTCACTTCTGTCTTAGCTCTGGGCGGGAGCAGACGTCCTGATTCGGTCTCATCAAGTGTACCTACTTTTACTCAAATAAAGATGTAGTGATACAAGTTTACTATTTAACCAGAGTGAGTGAGAGTTTGAGGTTAGTGAGTGAACTATTGCAATGAACACGTAACACACATCACGCTGGCATCCTACAATCCTGCAAACGACTGTGAGAACGCGACGAGCAAGAATGAGAATAGATCCACCCGCCTTGCCCTCGACACACTACCATAGTTAAGTTCCTTGCAGCTTGCAATCTGCAGGCTGATGGCAGCGACCTCAGCTTGCACTGTGAGTAAGCGCAGTGTTCAGGCACAACACCGTAATGCAAATAACTATTCACTATGACAGTGTCTATATACACACCTGTAATGCAAATAAATATTCACTATGACAGTGATTAACCTACAAACATGGCGGTTGTTTACATTCTGTATCTGGGTGTAACCTCAGGTGCAGGAGCTCTATTGTACACACTTCTATTAGTGTAAACAGTCTGGTTGCAGTGACAACACGGGCCGCCTGATCGGACTCAGTCTCATGAGTCCAGGCCACACGGTTCCATGTCGTTTCTCCCCGAATACCGTTCGACCCGGGGCGTGTCGCTCCTATTACCGTTCGCCCTGGGTCGTCTAACCTAACCTAACCTAACATAGCATAACCTAACCTAACCTAACAAGTACAACTTAATTATATAATTCCCTAATTTAGCGCACGAAACGATACCAGGCCACACGGGGGCGGAGGACGTGCGTCGTTGGACAACGGAGCAGGTAGTGGTGAAGAGGGTCTTCCTCCTCCAACAAGCAGTGTGGGCAGGATTCTGGTTCTGTCTGGCGTATCTGCAACGAACACAGGTGGTCAAGACGTAGGCGATTGACGCATGTGGCAACAACAGGAGTCAGATAGGGCAAAAGGAGGAGTGGTTCTCGTTGAGTTGCCGTGGCGTACCAGGATGCCGACCGGGAGCCTCTACCGCAGTGTTGAATAAGCTGCCCGTGGCCTTCATCTCCGCCCTGTTGACTGCTGTCTTTATGGAGGAGGCGCTTCGAAGGATGGTAAAAGTGACTCATGGCCCCGCACCAGCGAGTCGAGCCGCAGTGTCGGCCCTCTCATTCCCCGAGACACCAACATGCCCCGGGACCCAGTGACAGGTGACTGCAATGCCGCTCCGGTAACGAACAGCCAGGTGGATGGAAGACAACAGCTGGATGTTGTCTTTCGAAGAGTCGCAATGTAAGGGTACGTCTCCGACGTACCCTTCACTAGCATGTCGGAGTGTAAGGAGCAGTGCAGTCAGCTCTGCCTGGAATGAGGTGATGCACGGCGGAAGCATGTATGCTACTATAAGTGGTCCGCATACAAATAAACTCCACCCGCAGTGCCCCTTCTTCCAACCGAACCGTCCATGTAGTAAGGGCAGGTGGCTCGGGTAAAACACGAGGCCACCCGCGCTACCGTCTCCTGCCGGAGACGAGCAAGATGTAACGCTTTTGGTCGGGCATGGGAAGACTTGGTGGTAGTAACGAGCGTTGGGGCCCAAGGTGGAGGCGAGAGGCCATCCGGGAGTGGTAGGTGCGGGTCACCGTTTTGGACTACCTCGAGGGACTGATAGCTGGTGTTGCAGAGTCCTGGAAGACAAGGTGCAGAGTAGTTCAGAACTGAGCGGACCGCGGAAGTGTAAACCAGCCGTTTCACTTTTACAGAGGCGCTGACTCCCCGGCCCGACAGGCAGTAAAGCATTTTCACCTTCGCTGCAGTCCGCTCTCGAAGGTATTTCACATGTGGCTGGAAGGACAGGGCGGTATCGAACCAGATTCCCAGATACTGGTGCATGGTAACGTGCTGGAGAAGGGTATCACCTAGTCGGAGCAGTTGCGCGAGGGGCGGAAGGCCGAAGGTCATTGTAATGTATTGAGTTAACTGGGTTATTAATGTATGAAATGTCAGCAGGGCAGTTACGGTTTAGTGATTCGGTAAGACAGTCAAGGCTTCTTACGACATGAAAACGATTAATGTATCTCAGCGAGGGGCAGTCCGCTGGCAGACTCTGGACAATAAAGAAGCATCGGGAACTCAGTCTCTCCCTCCGGCCTCCCTCACACTACAATTGGCGACGAGGAAAGTTCCACGCACGTATAGCAGCATGGATGTCGAGGGTGTTTCTCCGCCACCACCCTTCCATCCTCATCCTGGGAAACCAGCCACACCATGGCGGGACTGGAAGTTTTCCTTTGAGAACTATCTTGCTGCCATAGACGGTGACAAGTTTTCCGATCAACGACGGCGGGCTCTCCTGCTTTACTGTGTCGGGGCGGAAGCACAACGCATATTCAAGAGTCTTCCCCTTACTCCGAGGCTTGAAGATGAGACGGAGTATAAGCTCACACTTTACCAGCTGTCTGGATTCTACGAACCAAAAGTGAATGTGATTGCTGAACAATATGCTTTTCGTCAGAGGAGGCAGTCCCCGAGTGAGACTACCGCTGAATACGTAGCTGCGCTCCGCGGTCTCACAGCAAACTGCCAGTTCGGCTCGTTGACTGACGAACTAATCCGTGATCAAGTTGTTGAATGGACAGTCCACCCGCGTCTTCGAGAGAAGTTTCTTCAAGATTCCAAGCTCACGTTAGAAGCAGTGCTGGTTCAAGCGGAGGCGTATGAAACGTCACAACAACAGGCAACGTTGATGACTAGCACGTCTTCTCAGCAAACACAAGACGTTGCCAAGGTGTCGTTCAACACTTCTAAGAAGCTATAATTTTCGTCACAGGAGTCTACGAGACGATGCAGTCACTGCGGGCGCCACGAGTGAAACATTGCCCTGCTCGACAGGCCACGTGTTATTGTTCCGGATATACAGATCATTGGGCGTCGATGTGCAGAAACGCCAACACAAGAGATCCAGAACAACGCACGAGTAAAAGTGGTGAAGCTTCGCGACGTAAACAACTAACACCAGTGAAAGAGGTAACTATTCTCAAATGTGGAGCTTCGGGCAATCAACGCCTTACCTGCACCGCTGAAATCAGTGTTGGCGAAGGCCAGTCGTCAGTGCTGGACCTTCAAGTTGACACGGGTGCAAGTGTTTCGGTGTTAAGTTTGCCATATTCCAGAGCACAGTTCAAAGGTTCTGTTGTCTACCCCACAAATAAGAAGCTGTATGGCGTAGGACACAACCCATTGTGTGTCGTCGGGAAACTGGCAGCCACGGTTAAGGTCGGAAACCACTCAGCCAACACGCACTTTTATGTGGTGGATACTCCAGTGACAGAGGGTTTACTTGGCTTGGATGTCATAACCAGCCTTGGACTCACCATCGAACCTGCCACTGGTAAGATTTCTTCTGTCATTGCAGATAAGCAAAGTCTCGAGCTGCCTGCTATCGTGGGATATCAACACCGCATCAAGTTAAAACCCAATGCAGTGCCGACGCGTATACCACTTCGGTGACTATCGCTCTCAGTGCGTGCAGAGGTCACCACGAAGTTAAATCGCCTTCTGCAAGCAGGTATTATTGAGAGAACTGAAGCTTCTCAGTGGATTAGCCCAGTTGTAGTTGCGCGCAAGAAGGCAGGTGGAATACGTGTGTGTGTCGATCTAAGAGGTCTTAATAGCCAACTAATTGCCGAAGTACATCTCCTCCCCACTATACAGGAGCTACAGACACAACTGGATGGTTGTGTGTTCTCCCAGCTGGATCTTCGATCAGCATATCATCAATTGGAACTTGAACCCTCCTCACGTCACATAACGACCTTCATCACGCATAATGGGTTATTCCGATACAGACGTGTTCCTTTCGGATTGTCCTCGTCTGGAGCTGCTTACCAGCGACTACTGGATGACATACTAGCTGGTATTCGAGGTTGTTGCCATTACCTGGATGACATAGTCTGCTGTGGGCGCATGTAAGAGGTACATGATTCTCGGCTTCGCCTCATCATGGAACGTCTCCAGGCTGCAAATGTTTCATTGAACTACGAGAAATGTACTTTCTCGAAACCAACAATCAAGTTTGTGGCTACCAGGTATCTTCTGGAGGTATATTCCCGCTGGAGGACCACATACAAGCAATTAAGGAAGCTCCCGCACCTTCAGACGCCAAGGAATTACGCAGTTTCTTAGGCTTGTGTGGATGGTTGTCACAGTTTGTACCAGATTATGCTCCACTCACTGCACCCGTGTTCGCTTTGTTGAGTAAAGGCAACAGCTATAAGTGGATATCTGATCATAATGTTGCTTTCCAGATGCTGAAGGAAAAGATTGCTAATGCCAAGCCCCTACGGCGATTCGATCCAGAACTGAAGATTTACGTCACGACGGATGCAAGTGAGAAGGGAGCAGGTGCTGTGCTGTCTCAAGCAGACACTGACGGTAAGGAGTCTGTGGTTGCCTTTTGGAGCCGCCGATTCTCTCAAAGTGAACAGAACTATTCGGTAACTGAACGAGAATGTTTGGCAGCTGTCAACGCGGTGGAGAAGTGGAAGTTATTCTTATGGGGGAATCACTTCACTCTCAGAACAGATCATTCAGCTTTACGTTATATTCTCTCTACCAAGTTCAGTAGGCGCGCCGGCTCTCGGGTTGCTCGTTGGCAGGCAAGACTCATGCCATACTCCTACACCATCGAGTATGTTCCTGGGCACAAGCTTCTCTCACGTCTTCCTAACCCTTCCGGAAGCGCCCCAGACGAACAGGTAGAGGACGATTTCGTCATCGCACAGCTGGGGGAAGCTGATAACCTGACGGTAGATGATGTGCGCGCTGCCTCCCAGGACGACCCTGAATTGGTTGCACTACGACACGCCTTACGACACGGGTTTCCACAAAGGAGTAGGAAGTGTAGCAAAACCCTTAAACCATTCTACTCTTCACAGCATGAGCTCTCCGATGACCTGGTGGTACGCGCAGGAGTCCAGCTGATCATCCCTGCATCGCTTCGTACCCGATACCTGGAGCTCGCCCATGCTGCACATGATGGTATCGTGCATAAAAAACAGTTGCTTCGCGGGCTCGCATGGTGGCCTGGGATGGATGAGGATATCACGCGCATGGTAAGGGATTGTACGTATTGTCAAACAAGTGATAAGGTTCTACACAACAAAGCAAGACCAGCACCCATGCATCCAGTTGATATTCCAGCCAACCCTTGGACAAAAGTAGGACTCGATATTGTTGGCCCAATTAACTTCGCTCCTCCCTCGCAACGTTACATTCTAGTGCTGGTTGACTACTCTTCTAAATGGCCTGAAATGGGATTGGTGTCGTCAGTGGAATTGTCAGACGTTGTCCAGTTCCTGGAAAAGATTTGGGCCCGAGAAGGTTATCCAGAAGAGTTGGTTACTGATAATGGACGATAGTTCGTCAGCGAGGAGTTCCAACGTTACCTGAAGCGCTGTGCAATCAAGCACCGCCGCTCAGCAGCGTACTGGCCGCGTGGTAACGCAGCAGTGAAGAGACTCAACCGCATGCTGAAGTCTTGGCTACAGGAAATTCGTGCAGGTATTTCTATGCAGGCACACATTAGTAATCGTCTTGCTTCTTACAGAGCGACACCACACTGCTCTACAGGCCGCTCGCCATCGGAGCTGCTGCATGGTAGAAAGATGCGCCTGCGACTGCCTGTCATCGCGACGCGTGAGGTGGGCACGGGTGTCACCCAGCATGTACGCAAACAGCAGCAAAGAAACAAGAAGCATTACGACCGAGGGTACGCTGCTAGAGTACCAGACTTCGGCGCAGGAGACTTCGTCCATGTACGCAAACCAAGGCACGTACCTAAAACGTCTCGCCGATTCAGCTCACCACACCACATCGTCTTGTGAAGGACCAGCATCATATCGACTGGATGACGGGACGGTCAGAAACGCTGCCCATCTTGCTTGCGCTGCTTCAAACAACCAGGAGAAGGACGATGAAATCCCTGAATTTTTCCTCCCTAATGCGGCTGAAGCTTCAGCCGAGGATTCGCAAGCGGAAACAGCGGCGCCTCTGGGGGCAGGAAAACCAGCTGCAACCAACTACCAGTCCGGCAGTTCGTCGCCGCGAGCAGCACGAGAACTACCGCCTACATCAAGTGGCAGACGTAGGTGACGTCCAGACCGCCTCACGTATTCATGATGTATTACTTGTTACATTGAAAAATGTATGTTCAATTTGAGTAGAGGAGTGTAATGTATTGAGTTAATTGGGTTATTAATGTATGAAATGTCAGAAGGGCAGTTATGGTTTAGTGATTCGGTAAGACAGTCAAGGCTTCATACGACATGAAAACGATTCATGTAGCTCAGTGAGGACCAGTCCGATGGCAGACTCTGGACAATAAAGAAGCATCGGAAACTCAGTCTCTCCCTCCGTCCTCCTTCACACTACAGTGTGACACCCAGGGACGAACAACGCTGAAGAAGTAGCTCCAGAGCCCGAGGGGTGGTAACTTGGTAGTGACGCTTTGGGCTGACCAGGGCCAAATCATCTGCGAAGCATGGAGCATAATCCCTTGTCCATAAGAGACTGTGGACAGCTTTTCAATCAGTACGTTGAAAAGAAACAGGCTGAGACAGTTGCGCTGTGGGGTGCCAAAGGAATGAGGTTGCAGGGTGGAGAGGTAGCCCTGAAATCTCACGCAGGCACTGTGCCCTGTCAGGAACCCTTCCAACCACTGCAGGAGGCGGCCCCAGACATCTTTCCCTGCTAAGGCCTCGAGTATAGCAGATGGGATTGCCATTTCAAAGGCATTCTCCAGGTCTAGAAAGACAACTAGACTCGAGCGTGATCGGAGAGCCCCCAGGAGGGTCATGAGGCAGATAATTGTGGTCTTGCTCGATTGGAAAGCGAAGAGGTTTGGGTGTAGTTCGCCGACTTGCCACTTGAACCAATCGAGCACCATTCGCTCCAAGATCTTAGCATAGCAGCTAAGCAGGGAGATGGGTCGCATGGTTCCCGGGTCCTTGGGCTTGGGGATTGGAGTGATAGTGGCAACCTTCCCATGGTGTCCCGTGCCCCCAAGTTGAGAGAGTAGGGAATATGTGACTTTTTTTCCGTGTCTGGTGCCATGTCTGGCCTGTGCAACGGGGCAACGTTCAGTTGACGATTAGAATGTCTGTAGCTTCTCTTCAGCACAGGCATCGGCGACGATGGCAATCCCGAGCACTCACCAGGTCAGAATGTCTCCTCCGGATGGCAGCGGGAAGAATTGATAGTGAGGTGCAAGCGGCGAAGAGTTGGGCTAGTCGGTCCGCCTCTTCATGCGGTGTAGGGTGCGTAGGCAGACGGGGAAGACGAGGGCTATAGATAGCTCTCATTCGGCGCCAAATCTCCCTAAGGGGGTTATGAGCACTGATATATCGGCACTATTCCAGCCATGCCTCATCTCAGATGCGGTCTTTAGCAGCCTGCACATGTCGCACCACGCTCTGCAGATAGCAACGAACATCAGGAGATGGGTTGCGGCGGTAGAACTTGCGTGCCGCGTTGACCCGCCTGTTGAGTTCTCTCAATCTGGGGGCGTATATCCATGCGTCTCTGTATCTTTGAGTGTAAACACTTGAAACACTTGAAACACACTTGAAACACTTTATTATGCTTACCAAAGCAATTACATTGATATAATACAATTTGTTTTAATATAATTAGTGTAAGCAGCCCATATGAAGCCAAACAGCTTTTCGGGCAGCATCTCTCAGATATATAATACAATTATTCTAGGAAGTCAGTCATTACTGGAAATTCCATAAAAGAGGAAAATAAAGAAAACAAGTAAATAGACAATTGCTCAAAAACTTAACTATAGAATGCTAATATCGTGCATTGTTGGTGCTATAATAAATCTGCATGGCCATCATAGAAAATATAATAATATTGTCAGTATTGGGATAATAAATACTTTCTGTATTGCCTTTTAAATGAAGATAGTGTTGGTAGGTTCTTAATAGAGTCAGGTATATTATTCCATATCTTTGGACCAGAGAAGGCTAGTGAGTGTTGAAAAATTGTCAGGTTATGTTGTGGTACACGGAGGTGTTCACAGTTGCGGGTGGGATAATTATGTTGTGGGAGATAGTTAATATAATTATCGCTTGAAAATAATTTGTACATATATACACCAATTTGTAGTTTGTTAATGTCAAATAATTTCAAGATGTTCATATCCTTAAATAAAGGGTGAGTGTGATCAAAGTAGCCTGAATTTGTAACAATTCTAATTATTCTTTTGTAGTCGGAACAAGGGAAGTAAATGAGTGGGATATGTGTTGCACCAGACAGGAGTACAATATTGAAAGTATGGCAAGACATGGGCATTATAGAGAATTTTGAGTATGTTATTGGGCATAAGGTCCCTCATTTGGTATAATAGAGATACAGTTCTAGACAATTTAAGACATAATTCATTAATGTGTGGTTTAAAGGATATATTATCATCAAAAGTTACACCTAGTAGTTTGTGTTGCTTAGTTCTGTTTATGACATTGTAGTTGTATAACAAAGTGGGAAGAGTTTTAATCGCCTTGTTAGTAAAAAGCATATAGTACGTTTTGTTTAAATTGACAGTTAGTCTATTACTTGAACACCATTTATAAAAACTTTCTAGGTCTTGGTTGGCTGTTTCTATTAAGGATGTAGGGTCTGCACCAGTAATGAACAAAGTAGAGTCATCAGCAAAAAGTATTGTTTTAAGATTTGTAAATACATTTGTAGCTTAACGTAAGGGATGGCACGATGAACCGCCAGGAGTATTATGTTGCAGATATTCACAGCAAGTTCATCTAGACTCTAGATGAACATGCTGTGAATATCTGCAACATAATACTCCAGGCGGCTCATCGCGGGCCGGATTGCAATGTTACTGTCGAACAGGGTGGCGGGCCGGACGCTAGGCCTTCGCGGGCCGGGTCTGGCTCCCGGGCCGGAGGTTGCTCGCCCCTGATCTAGAGGAAGGTCAAGATCTGCTTCCCGAAGCAAATCCCCGGCATTGTCCTTGAAAAGGCTCCAACTCGCTTGGCACATGTTGAAGCACGGAGGTGGTCCGGTGGAGGGGCAAAGCTAATTGTTACTTCAAGGACAATACGGAAGTGGTCATTCGTAAGAGATGGGTGGAGCGACCAAGCCAGTGCAAGAGCGAGGCGTGAGAAAACGAACGCCAAATCTAGCCTTCCGTGTCTGATGTGGGACTGCGAACATCGTTCAGGAGGTGAACGTGCTCTGAATTCTCAAAAGATGCGTATAATTGTCGGTCTGCCGCATTAGAGAGGCACGGTGAGCCCAGCCACGGGTGGTGGGAATTAAAATCACCGGCCGCCAACACCATCCTATGGCGGCGAGGCCGGACAGCTCCTCCAATTCTAGATCAGCAGTAGGCGGCCGATAGATGTTACGAATTATAAGCTCGAGGCATGGAAGACGGAGAGTGACAGCCTGTACTTTCACCCTCTCCGAGCAAGAGAGAGAGTGTTTTTTCTGCTGACAGGCGATAGAGTGCCGACCCAGAATGGCGAAAGCACCACCAGCGCGTCCAACCCGCGGGCAGTGGTAAGCTCGGTAGGGTGGTGGTGGATCCCTCCGGGAAAATGGTTTCTTGTACCAGAAATATATCTACAGTATCCCGACGCACTACCTTTAGGAGAAAGGCGTACTGGGATCGGAAACCCTGACAGTTCCACTGGTTGTCCTCTGCCGTCGGAGGTGGTCGACAAGGTAACGCTCTGCCCGGGACTAGGGGTGGAAGTGAGTTTGTTGCCAGAAGGCGCCCAGGTGCTCAAAGAGGAGCAGGAAGCGCCGGCTTTTGCAGGGAAGTGGTCACTAGAGCTTGCGCCTTCTCCATAAGCTGCTTCACCATCCGATCTGCGATCCTGCTCACTGCTGATTCGAGAGCTGACATGTCGACTGCAGCCCCCAAGATCTGTGTGAAAGCAGTGGCTACGGACAGAGTTAACTCCGTGGCAAAACCATGAAGAAGCTCTGGTGTCAAGAGAAAGGTGTCCAGTGAGAGACAGGGCTGTGGCAGGGGTTGTGACGGAGGTATAGGAGACACAGGCATGGGAGATGAGAGGCGGATGTGTGTCGGCAATTGCAGAGGTGGCAGCGGTGGTGATAACTGTGTCGGCTCATGCAACTGAGGGAAATCCTGTTGCCGCAGGGCTTGCTGAGGAGTTTCCATGTGATGTTTCTGTTGTCCCCAAACGAAAGTTACTGGAGAGGCGGGGACCATGGCGGTTCTTTGTTGGTCCTGGATCAATGATACCTGCCGGTCGCGGTCTTGAGTAACATGCTATAGGCGGGCACGGCAGCTGTGGTTCTACGCATGATGTCCTTCCCTACAGTTGGAACACTTGTGTGTCACCTATTGCTTCGCCTTGTAAAGTGTTTCCCACTGCAAATTCCGCACGCAGGGGTGCGAAAGCAGTTGTTCTGGTAGTGACTAAACTGCTGGCAGCGCAAGCAGCGGGTGGCTCGGGCGTGTAAGACCTTAGGTAAAATATCCCCCAGTTGACAAGATCATGGGGAAGGAGGCTGCCTCTGACCGTGACAATAACTTGTCGAGTTTCCTCCTTCAGGCGAGGTGTAACGCAGCGCATGGACTGCTCCAACTGAGGGAGACGCTGTAATAACGCCAGGGACATCCAAAGCGAATAGCTCATGACGACACCTTTGGTGAGTTGTGTTTTGAGGTCGAGCTGTATTAACTTCAGAGCCAAGAGTGAGTGAGTGAGTGATTTGACGTAAGGCGCCGTAATAGCCAGGGTGATATGACGCCGCTACCAAACCATAAAAAACTAAAGACAAATGTGGAAAACGAAAAAGACGACTGAGATAAGCAACCGAAAAAAAATTTATCAAAAATCAAAAATTAAAACTCAATGATCATTACAACAAAGAGAGGAGGTCAGCCTCCTCCAGAAAATATACCACTTCATAACCCGGAGAAGGACACGCCGGACCAAGCACCCGACTTACACTAAAACCACCATCCGCACCGCGGCACCGGTAAAGGAAACGCTGCCTTAGCTCCACCAAACTCGGGCACTCGACCAGCAAGTGCCGTACAGTAAGTGGCACCAAACAGTCGTCGCAGTACGGCTGGTATTCACCGGACATCAGATAACTGTGGGTGAGGCGAAAGTGACCAATGCGCAAACGAGCTAAGGCTATCTGCAAGCGACGTTCTCGTACGTTAGCATAATCCCATGGATGAGACACAGTCCTCGTAACCTCACCCATTTTCGAGGTGGCACCACGAGCATCCCACTGTTCCTGCCAAATAGTATTGGTCGCCTCGCGAATCGCCGGAAACACGTCCGTACACGGGACTGGGCTAAGGATGGCAGCCCTACCTGCCGCCTCCCTAGCTAGCCTATCAGCCCGTTTGTTCCCGGGCACGCCAACGTAGCTTGGCACCCAACAGAGCCCAACACGATATCACCGGTTGCTTAGTAGATACAGCCACTCAATTGCAGATAAAACTAAAGGATAAATAAAAGGAGTAGAGGAGTTCAGCGCAGAAAGTACGCTACGAGAATCACTAAAATTAACAAAAGAGTTGACTGTAAGTGTGAAAATAATTCTTAAGGCGAGCACTATCGCCGACAGCTCAGCAGTGAAAACAGAAGCGACGGCCGGAAGACTACCCCCCCGACAGAAAGAGGGGAACACAACACCAAATCCAACACCGGTATCAGACTTAGAGCAATCAGTAAAAACAGAAACAAAGGCTGAATGAGAAGAACAGTGCTCTAAAAACAACTCACAGGACGCATATGCCGGCAAATTCTTCTTATCCTTGAAAACAGAGGCACCGGGAAACAGCCAGTACCAAACTTTAGGCAACCGATAAGGGCAGACGGGAGCAGAAGGAACCGAAGCAACGAGGATCGGCAACGCAAATCCAGAGGCAGGACGCCAGCATCCACAAGGAGACTAGGGATAGGGGAAGACCTAAGGGCACCCGTAGCCAAGCGGACCCCGGTATAATGCACGGAATCCAACACACGTAGGCAGGCCTCCGTGGCAGACGAGTAGACCTCACAGCCATATTCCAACTTGGGAAGGATGAGTGTCCTGTGGTGGAGGAGGAGAGTGTCCCTATCCGCACCCCAAGAAGTATGAGCCAAAACCCGAAGGAGGGATAAGGCTTTCTGACAAGCCGCTTTAACGGAACGAAGATGAGGAACCCAAGTAACACTGTTGTCGAAGAGAAGACCAAGATAGCGAGTTGTCTCCTCACATGAGATGCTCCTGTTTGCGAGATAGAAATCAGAGTTTGGATGAACATCGCGGAGGCGGCAAAAGTGCATGGCTACTCTCTTCGAGGCTGAACACAGGAAACCGCGTTCAGAAGCCCAACGGGAAATCTTGTTAATCGAAAGTTGGAGTTTCCGTTCAATCAGAGGCATCCGTGCAGCTGAGAAGGAAATGGAGAGATCGTCCACATAGAGAGAACTATGGACGCCATGAGGAAGGACACTAATAACACTATTAATGGCCACTGCAAAGAGCGTAACACTTAGAATGCTGCCCTATGGCACATCATCCTCAAGCGCACAGGCTTCTGAGAGAATACTCCCCACGCGAACCCGTAAAAGACCATCTGATAAAAATTGCTTAATGAAAATGGGGAGGCAGCCACGAACACCAAACTCAAAGCGACTAAGTAAAATACCATGACACCAAGCCGTGTCATACGCCTTTTCCAAATCAAAGAACACTGTTACGTGGTGGTGATTATTTGCAAATGCCGCGCAAATAGACGAGTCCAAAGATAAAAGAGCATCGGAGGTTGATCGCAACTTTCGGAAACTGTACTGCACCGGGGTCAAGAAATTCCCGCTCTCTAGGTACCACACCAGCCGCACGTTTATCATTTTCTCTAGCACCGTGCAGATACATGAAGTACAAGAAATAGGACAGTAGTTAGTGGCTTGTAGATGATTCTTTCCAGGCTTCGGGATGGGAAGGACTATGGCCACACTCCACAAAGAAGGAAAATCACCGGTACGCCAAATAAAACTGTAAAGACCCAATAAAAAATTAAAAGCAATATCAGATATGTGTCGCAAGAAAGCATAAGGGATGTCATCGGGACCCAGAGACGAATCACAACACTGGGATAAAGCCGCCATTAGTTCACCGGGAGAGAACAGGACAATATAGAACTCCCCGCCAGGAGAGGCAAAGTCCACATCCACAGCTTCCAAACCCTAGCGATGCCTAGCCCCTGGTGCAGTAGGATTCCTCCGAGAGACACTAGAGAAGTGGCCAGTAAACAGGTCAGCAACAGTTTTAAGATCTGCCACCTTCTCCCCAGCATGGGACAGGACCGAAGGTGGAGGGGGAGAAAACTTTCCGGAGATCCTACTGACTTTGTTAAAGACTGCCGTGAGAGGAGTTCGAAAAGTGATGGAAGATACTTAAACCCTCCAAAAACGTCGCTGAGCCTGCTCTAAAATGCGTCGCGCTCGAACACGGGCTCGCCGAAAAGCCTCCAAGCACAGAGGGTCTCCACGATGTCGGCAGAGTCTCGAAAAATCAAACCGTTTTTCTCTCACAGCGGCAGTGCAATCTGAGTTCCATCAGGGAACGGGACGCTTGGGAAACCGACCAGATGTCTTGGGGACGGACTGAAGGGCCGCAGAGTGCAAAACATATGTGAAAATAGGCAGCAGCATCGTTTCAAGTACCAAAATCAGCCAACAGACGAACAGAGGAGGTAAGGTCCGTAAAACACTGCCAATCCAACTGATTTAAGCGCCAGCGAGGAGGGCGCGACCGCGGTTCAGAATCCACAGATTCTAATAAAATGGGAAAGTGGTCCCTACTGTATAAATCTGGTAAGACCCGCCAGCTAAACTCAAGAAGATAATTAAAAGTACAAACGGAAAGAGCAATAGAAATAAAAGTCCCTGTCTGACTATGAAAGTGTGTATCATCCCCAGTGTTTAAAAGTTCCAAATCCTCATCGTCAAATAAAAGAAGCAACTAAAATCCCACGAGGGTTCGAAGCACCACCATCCCACAAAGGGTGGCGACCGTTATAATCCCCCAAAAAGAGGCAAGGAGAGGGAAGAATACGCGCTAGGCCGTCAAGATCTGGCCTTACGACAGGAACACCGGAGGAAGATAAAAGCTACATAATGTATAAAATCTGCCTAGAAAAACCTTGACAGCAACAGCCTACAGCGAGGTGTGAAGCTGCTGGGGAACAAAAAGGACATCAGAACGAACGAAGATAGCGGTGCCAGCGTGGTGGACCTGACCAGGAATAGGAGTACTGAAGAAGGCACGATACCCGGGAGGACTTGAGTGAGTGAAGTCCCCGAGCATCGTCTCCTGTAAACAAAATCAGGCAGGAGTAAAACCTGGAAACCAAAACTCGGAGTTCCTCCCAAGAGGCCTGGAGACCTCTACAACTCCATTGGAGGATCTAGAAAACTATTATTTAGAGTTTCGTGGCGGGCGAATCCCTGTGAGGGACGCCCCTTTACTCCTTTACTCTTTACTTTACCGACCTGACTGGGAACGGTAATACGACGAGAACTGGAAAGGCCAGAAGCCCCTGCAAGATACAAGATACAAGATACGAGAAGAAGAGTCGGACTGCAGGGTCGGAGCTTTTGAACGGGAATCCACCTTGGCAGGGATACCCGTGCTATCCACACACTCCGCACCACCAGAGCCAGAATGCCCCGGTGAAATGGAATTAACAAGAGGACGGTCACAGCTCACAGAAGTCATGGAATCTTGGGACACGGAACGACCCAGTTGACGAAGTTTTTAGAAAACTAAAAACATTTACTATCACGAAGCGATAAAGAAAACGTAATTACTAACATAAGAAATATAATTTAAAAACATACTAAAATGAAGAAAATAAAAGAACAGCGAGTAAAATAGAACAACTGTACCCCCTGTGCTGGTCGGTTCCCGTGTGGAGAGAGTGTAAGGGTAGGTTGGAAAGACAAAGACTCGCTATGGTATATCTCGGGGTCTCGAATTATAATGTAGGTTCAGAACAGAAGTAGTTTGATTATTCAAGGAGGGGTTGGTGGTTTTATTAAAAAGATATTCAATAATTTTAACGTCCGAGGACTTCATATTTGCTAATATCTTAAAATCATATATGGAAAAAAAGATGATCAGAGGTAATAGAGTGCTCCCTAATCGAGGAAAAAGGTGGGTGAGTGAGTAGTCTCTCTGTTCTAGGGGACCAACGGCGTGTCTTGGGAAACATCCATACCGGCTGCTGCATGAACATCAGAAACAACACGACTAAGGGAAGAAGACCGTTCCAACGAACGAACAGAATCGACCGCAGAAGTTGACGAGGCTCCGTCAGCAGTCCTCACACAACTGGAAGGACCGATAGAAACTTTAGACGGGGGCACATTCAACAGGTCAACCAAATCCGTGGAGCTATGGTGGAGTTTACTAGATACCCTGCTGGATCTCCCGCGCCCCGGACTCGGAGGCGCTTGAACAGGTGGGGCAGGGTGTGATCCTGCCCTAGCGGAAGAAGACATATCACAAACCGTAGGGACACAGTCATCAGTCTCGTTGAGGAAAAAAAACTGGTTGCGGACAGAAACCAGGAAGGAGAGAGGAGAGGAGGGACGCTTCGGTAGAGGAATTTTAGAGTTAGAATCACGGACAGCGGACTGGGACGATAAGCGAGAGCCCAAAGAAGAGGCGTAAGACATAGCTTCACCGCTCTTCCCTTGCCTATAAGCAAGCTCCTTGCGCGCACTGCCAAGACTGATAAAGTTGGTGTTAGCCAGGCGAACGACGTCTTCCTCAAGGCGATATCGTGGACAGTCCCGAGAGTGCAACTGATGAGCAGCACGGCATAGGAAACAGTAAGGACTGGCGTTACATTCATGCGTGGCGTGGGCGCCGAGAGCAGACCAACGGCCACAACGAGAAGCCTCAGTGCAGTGTTTCCGACTGTGACCAAACGCATAACACCCGTAACACTGAAGTGGCCTATTCACAAAAGACTTCACACGGAGACGAAGTGGACCAACGTGAACATAGTCAGGGTGAGAAGAACCGAAGGTGAGAACGATCATGTTGCCCTTCCCCTTTACCTTCCATATTTCCTGCATCGTAGGAGGGCACATGGCATAGATTTCTTCCTCACTGAACTCCCCCCAAGTCATAGTTGAATATGATACCCCTACTGTAGTTGAACGTCCGGTGGGGTCGCACGGAATCGAACATGCAGTCAGAGCCGCACCGGAAATGCAGCAACATCCTGGCCTGCGTAAGGTCCTACGCTTTTATTAAGAGTCCCTTCCCGTAACGGCGGACGTTCTCCCGGGGAATGGTGCCGAACTCCTGCTGGAGAAACAGGGAAGCGTGGATATAATTTCCCCGGCCGTTGCGATAGTAGGCAACAAAACATCGGGGGGTAGGGGCCTGGCCAACCTCGGAAGAGGCTTCTTCAGCGGCACGTTCGAAGATGTTCGGAACGTAGTCTGAGTCCGATTCAGCCACATTGCCGGAGGACAGAACCTCAGCACGAAGACCAGGAATATCAAACATGTTCACTGCGTCAGGAGCAGCCCTCGTCTCTGCAACAGTGGCGAAGGTCACATAACACCTGTTCGCAGGGCAGTCATCGTCGTATATCTGTCGGATCCTAATGACATCTCCGTAGGGCTTCATGACATCGTGAATGGCTCTGTAAGAAAAGTGGCTAGGGAGATCGTGGAGAAGAAGAACATCAAGCCTCCTGGAAACCGACATAGCAGAGACACATCGAGGACCAGGTTGAATCGCCTCGAGGGCCTGGTCGTCCACCACTCGAGGGGTTGAAGAAGATGTATTTTTACCCATATGGCAGTATTAAGTAGTAGTTAGCCCCAGGGGCCAAGAGCTACCGCCTACCGGACAGACGAGGGGCCCGAGCGCTGGCCGCCGTGAGCGGGGTACCTCGTACCCCACGGGACTGCTCGGTTTAAAAAGCAGCCCGCATGGATCTGAAAGTTTGCCCACGATGGTGCTGAGACCCCCTTCCCCAACGCCCTCCGGCCAGACACCCAACCATCCAACACAGGGCGGCACTGTTGACCCGTACTGGCAGCCTAACTCATGGAAACCATTTAGTCTGACCCTTCTCTGACAGACCTTACTAGCATGGGAAATCCTCTCTCCTCACAAAGGGGGAGATCAGGAGTTGAAACCCCCTTTAGCATAGCTCTCCAGGTACTTTGGGCACGCAAGCCCCCCACCACGACAAGGCGGCTCCCGCTAGGGGATTCAGAGCAGGAGCAGAATCGGAAGTCAGAGCACCCAGGGTGAGGTAGGCGTATTCGTCCTTGGGAAGGAAAACTGAGCTATCATCCCGCCCGATGACATTGAGGGGAGCAGGGTTGGCGCGTTGTTCCGCTGTGGGTTCACTAGAAGTACCCCTCTGCACTCAAAGTTCCCCTCCCTCTGCGCACACGCAGGAGACGAATATGCTGCCAGTCGCACGATTCAGTCTTCTGAGCGGAGCTAAAAATTTGTAAGCACAGTTACACTGCTGCTCTGATGCCGTCTCCCGCTTTGCTCTCCCGCTCTCCC
>JAXIVD010003938.1:2500-5000 GCA_036785275.1 Cancer borealis
TTGAATAACTCTGTGACAGCAAAATGATCGGTTAGAACGTGGATCTTATATCCGAGTATGATGTCTCTGAAGTGACGAAGAGACCAAACGACTGCGAGAGCTTCGCGGTGAGTGACACTGTAGTTGCGCTCAGCAGCATTGAGCAGACGACTGGCAAAGGCAACTGCGCGTGATTTACCATTTTCATCTCGTTGCATGAGGACAGAACCGATACCGATGTTTGATGCGTCAGTGCAAAGAATAAACTCCTTATTGAAATTAGGAAATGCGAGGACAGGAGCGTTGCATAAGGCTTGCTTGAGGGTAGCGAATGCTTTCTCGCACTCGTCCGTCCATGCGAATGTTACATTCTTTTTAAACAATGATGTGAGAGGTTGAGCGATTTTACTGAAATCTTTGATAAATTGTCGATAAAATCCTGCAAGGCCAATGAAACTACGAACGTCATCAGCAGAACTAGGAGTAGGAAACTGTGATATCGCACGAATTTTATCGTCAAGAGTGTGGATGCCATTTTTGTCAACCTTGTGGCCTAAGAATTTGATTTCACGTTTGAGGAACTGACATTTACTGAGTTTAAGAGTTAACCCAGCCTTTGCAAAACGTGACAGAACGTCTGAGATGGTTTCGAGGTGTTCGGGAAGGTCCTTTGATGCGACTATCACATCGTCTAAGTAACAAAACACCGAGGAGCCTAAGAGGCCAGAGAGAACTGAGTTCATGAGACGCATGAAAGTTAAGGGACTATTACGTAAACCCATGGCCATACGTTTGAAAGCGTACTGGCCAGATGATGTGGTGAAAGCAGTGTAGTGCCGTGAACTTTCTTCTAGCTCGACCTGGAAGAAACCAGACTGAAGGTCGAGGGTGGAAAATACACTGTTTGAATCACCTATTGACTGGAGAAGATCAGACAAGATTGGCATAGGGAATCGATCGGGTATCGTCGCGGCGTTTAAACCACGGAAATCGACGACTACTCTCCACTCACCATTGGACTTAGGAACTAGAAACAGCGGGGCATTGAATGGTGATGCCGCTGGCTCTATGATATCCTCGTCCAGCATGCTTCTGACAGCGTCGTCCATTAACGTCCTGCGGCTGTGTGGGATGCGATAAGCCGGGACGTAGATGGGTGTCGAGCCTGGGGTGAGGTGGATGGAATGACGAACAGCATCGGTCTTGCCCAGAGGTTCACCCGGAAGAGAGACACATGACCTGAAAGTCGATAAGAGGGCAAGTAAATCTGTTTTCGTTTCAGGAAAATCAACATCACCAATATGCTGGTCAAGAAGAGGAGGAGGAGAATCTGAGGCAATTGGTGAAGACATGGATGTGTGACAAGGAGATGAGGTGACAGGGGTGACAGGGGCAGGATAAGGGAGAACTTCGCCTAAAGTCACGCCAGATTGAAGGGATATAGGGTGATTCGTGAGATTCTGAATGGCAATACAGCAAGAACTATCCTTGTCTAGGGTTGAAAGAACTGATTCGAGAGCGACACCATTCACTCGGGCAGAGTCGGGCAAACATAAGATGTCTGTCCCGGGGGGCACACCTTTGACGACGACGCGCACCAAACAGAGGTGGGTCTGTGTGACTACCACAGAGGAGGTCAACACAGCTTTCCTGAGTCTGGTGTTCGAGAGGACGTCAGACAGTGTTGTAGGAGAAGAGGGATTGTCGGTGTCGCTGTGCAGCGCTTCGCTAGGCGAGTCGGCTGGCGTAGATGATAAGACAGGATCAGGGATTACTGAGGGTGTCTCGAGCGATGAGGGAGGGACATGAGATGAGTCCTGAGAAGGCGTGTGCATTACAACGTAGACATCAGATGGTGGCGGTGACTCAGGGAAGGGTGAGGCAGAGATGAAGGTGCCATTCTGGGCGATTTGATGAATAGAAGGGAAAAGTGAGATGTTGAAGTGAGACATTGTATGGTATCCTATCAATATTTCAGCTGCAAAACATACATCATCCATGACATAGAAAAAATCTGAGATAGGAGGTTCAAGTGGAGACAAACAGATACTGAGGAGAACCTTTCTATGAGGTATGACAACGTTTCCAGAAATACCACTAACAGTGATGTCTGGTGGATAACTCTGAAACTTGTGCCTTGAGGCGGCAGAGAGTTTTTCAAAAACATGAGTTTTAATTATGTTGACTGAGGCACCAGAATCGAAAAATGCACGGCATTTGTGAGAGGCTAATTTGATGTCAGCAGTCAGACCTTGGAAAAATCCGGAGGATTTAACAGGGACACATGGGAGAGGCACTGTCTGTGCATCCGCGAAAACAACACGTTTATGAGATGACTTACTACCTGCGGTCTTTAGAATGGACTTGAGTGTTACCGAGGAGGTGCGAGGCTCTGGCGCGAATCGTTTCCCGAAGATTGAGAAGACTGCATTTGTTGCTGGAAAAGGCGACATTCCTCAAGTGAGTGACCGCGTTTATTATGAAGGGAGCAGAAGGCATTACTGTTGAAATTATGATAACC
>JAXIVD010003938.1:10000-17500 GCA_036785275.1 Cancer borealis
ACATCACTTACTTTATTTAATATTCTGAAAGGACCATTGTAGGCTGGCTGTAATTTCGGCGGTAACCCTTTCCTTGGTACTTGTTTAACATATACTCTGTCTCCTACTTCAATCACTTTTATCTTTGCTCTCTTACTTTGGTTTTTCTGTAACGTACCTTTAGCTTCTTCTAAATATAGTTGGCATCTAGCATAAACTCTATTAGCTTTAATGGCTATTTCCTGTTTATAATCATCAATATTATACCAAGTTTTCTCTTCTTTCATAATTTCAAAGGGGAAACAAGGATCCCTAAGATACATTAAGAAGAATGGACTGTCTTGGATGCTTCTATGAAATGCCGTGTTATAGGCAAAAGTAGCTATAGGGAGCATTGTATCCCAGATACCAACATTATCTTGCACTAAGGTACGTAATATATTCAATACAGTACCATTTGATCTTTCTATCACGCCATTGGCTTGTGGATGGTATGGCGTGGTCGTTATGTGTTTCATTTGCAACAACTTAGCTACTTCTTTTAATATTTCATTAACAAATTCTTTACCTTGGTCTGTAACCAAAGTCTTAGGTACTCCTTGCCTACATACCACTGACTCAAAAAATACTTTAGCTACTTCTATAGCTGTCTTTGTTTTAATAGGTTC
The DNA here is from genome assembly GCA_036785275.1 of Cancer borealis. Classification (NCBI taxonomy): domain Eukaryota; kingdom Metazoa; phylum Arthropoda; class Malacostraca; order Decapoda; family Cancridae; genus Cancer; species Cancer borealis. The sequence goes on from JAXIVD010003938.1 coordinate 10,648, forward strand.
AGCAATCAAATATCTTGTAAGCACATCAATCAATACTAAACAATATTTATATCCTCTCTCTGAATTTCCTATGGGCCCAATTAAATCCATGTGCACACGCTCAAAAGGCATGTGTACATCCGGATAACTTCTCAGTGGTGCAGGGGCGTCCCCCAGTCGCTTAAAGCGATTACATACCAGACATGCTTTGCAATAATTTTCAACATCCTTTTTCATACCGATCTAGTATGAAAACTTTTGACATCTTGCTAATGTAACTTGTACACCCCCATGCCCTGCAGATAGCATAGAGTGTGCCAGTTTCAAAGCTTGATGTTTATAAGAATTAGGCATTACAATCTGTCTAGTCATTTCACCATAATTATTTTTACTCAATCTATGTAAAACATTATTCTCCATATTCAATTCCTCTAAATTCAACTTTCCAACTTTCTTTTTGTGCTTACTTAATTCCTTTTTAATTGTGTCGACATCATAACCTTCTTTTAATTGTTTGATTAATCCATAATACTCATCCTCATCCTGCAATCTTATTAATTTTTCTAGATCCCAATCTAGATACATATTTGCCTTTTCTTTTGTTACTACACATATATTTTCATCGTGCAATAAATCATTATAATCATCATTACCTTCTAAGCTATCGTCTTGATGCCTTAGTCTAGACAAACAGTCAGTTACTTTATTTTCCTTACCGGGGATATATTCCACTTTGATATCAAATTCAGCTAATAATAATTGCCATCTAGCAATTCTACTGTTCGCATTTGAGGTAGTTAGTAGCCATACCAGGGGTTGGTGATCAGTGTGCACTATTATAGGATATCCTAGACATAATGTTCTGTTTATTTTTAGACCATAAACAATTGCTAGTGCTTCCTTCTCAATAGTACTATAATTAGTCTCAGCTTTATTTAACTTTCTGCTAAAAAAAAAAGTGAGCTGTCTCAGATAATCATATTCATCCTTTTGCTGTAGGACACCACCGATTGCAATATTAGAAGCATCCGTGGTAAGATAAAATGTTTTTTCAAAATCTTGAAAAATAAGTGTTATTTGCTCCAACAATACCCCATTTAGCTTAACAAAAGATTTTTCAGCTTTTTTATTCCATTCTATGTATTTTTTATTATTTTTTTCATTTATGTGACCTTCTGTAAGTTTATTTAAGGGAGCTGCTATTCCAGCATAACCTTGTATGAATTTCCTATAGTTGTTAGTCATACCCAGAAATGATTGTAGCTCTTTCACTGTTTTGGGTGTGGACATCTTATTTACAGCCTCTATTTTATTAGGCTGTGGCCTTAGTCCCTCTGCTGAGACGATATGTCTTAGATATTTTACACTGGGTTTAAAGAAATTGCATTTCTTTAAATTTACTTTTAATTTTGATTCTTGGAGTCTGAGAAATACTTTTTCAAGATTATCTATATTATCCATCAAATCTATACCTTGTACAATAATGTCATCTAAGTAGACATGTGTATTATGGCCTGTCAAGCCTATTAATACTTGATTTATTATTCTACAAAACGACATTGGGCTATCTTTCAAACCCATCGGCAAGACATTATGTTCGTATAACCCTTCAGGTGTTACAAAGGCAGTTAAGGCTTTACTGTCTTCTGTGAGAGGAATTTGATGAAAACCCTGCTTTAAATCTAAACATGAAAATATTTTTCCCTTGCCTAAGTTATGAAGAATGTTATTTATGTTAGGTAGGGGGTATGAATCATTCATTACATGAGTATTTAAATTCCTGAAATCTATACAAAGCCTTAATTTTCCATCCTTTTTTATTACTGGCACCAAGGGTGACCGAAAAGACGATCTTGAAGGTCTTATTATTCCATGTTTTTCCATTATTTTAATTTGTTATTTTACCTTTTCATGGTAACAAACTGGAATAGGATAGGGCTTCCTAGGTTTAGGGATTGACTCTAGTTTGATAGTATGATAATAAAATGGAGTCACACTAGGAGGGTCATCATCATTTACAAAGACTGATGGATATTTCATAATAAGTCCCTTTAGGATCTTATTTTCATTGCTGTCTATAGGAAACATGGCATCTACTGTTTGAAAAAGACAATTCTGTTGTTCCTCCTTATTTTTCTCAGTTATGGTATTCACATTATCACACTGATCAACTAGCAATTTCTCTTTATTACATGGCTGAACAAATCCTAAGGTTCTCCTTGGTTCTAACTCAATTTTTTCATTCGTCACATTTATATATTGTACAACGAATCTAGACTTCCTATTTTCTCTGTCAGATTCTAGTTTCACTATCCCCGGGCATAATGTGTGAGATCCAGCATTTCCTACTACTGGCTCAAAAATAGCTGTATCATAATCCACTAGACTGGTTTCTAGTACAATAAAACTTATATTTTCTCCTTCTAATACTGTTTCATCTGTTACTGAACACTTAAACTTACTATTCTCTATAATCTCCTCTTTTCGTGGTATTTTCTTTTCTTTTGTTATGTGCAATGCATGTTCTAACGGTTTCTCAACTGTAGTCACATTATTTCCTTCAATATAAAGTTTCAGTGGGTTAGTCTGAAATTTCACATCGTACCTTTTCATAAAATCCCAGCCTAATATCAATTATGAAGTTAATCCTTTTTCTTCACTAAAAATTAATTCGTGAATATAATTTCTTCCTCCTATTTTTAGTGTTAACCTTGCTTTTCCTGCAGGGGCCATAACCTTTCCACTTGCGTTACGGATTGTGGTTAAATCTTGAATTATTTTAATATTTCCTAATGATCTCGCTAATTCAGCTCCTATTATAGAGACTCCTGCTCCAGTATCAAATAATGCTAATTGCTCCTTACTATTTTTATCTTTATCTCCTAGTTTCACTTCAATATATACGTGGCCTGATTTCCCATTCACTGCTCCTATAACTACCAGTGATGAATCGGCGTTTTTTTTTTCACGAAGTTTATAGATTTGCCTTGTAGTGGATACCATGTCACATTTCTGCACTGTCTGTTAAAGCGTTTACATGTGTCGCCAAACTTCGTTTGTTTTCACGAACACAATTTTAAGGAGAAATGTCTTGGTTGGTGTTGCCACAATTTTCCTAATATATTTCAATCTTAATGCTTGTTTTTAGTTTTCTTTTATATTAAAAGCGACATATATTATATACATATTTTAAATTATAAGCACTGAAAGGATCTCAAACATCTTAATTTCTTCAGATTTATTCGAAATAGATATCATGGTTTCTCCGTATATTTCGCACCGCTTCCATCCTTGACTCCACCTAACGTAGAGACCAACATCTCGCTATGTGATACAAATTCCCTTATATATTATAATCATTATGCTTGTTTGTGGATTTCTGTTATATTAAAAACAACATTAATAATGTAAATGTTATGTATTTCAACAACTGTCATGATCTCAAACATCTTACTTTCATCTTATTTATTTCAAATGTATATCCTGCTGATTCTGTATTGAAAGTACAGCACTGCAGCCGCCACTCTTGACTCTGGCCAGTGGCCACAACATACCTTCTCCGCATTCAGACTACCGCACCAGTGTTTTGTGTTCGGAACTGGATCTGTCTTCAGTGTCTAAATTTTCTTTGACTTACATATTTTTGTGCAATATACAAACATCTTATTTCTTACTTTAATTTGATGAAAATAATTGTAAACAATATGATATGCTTTTTACTTATTATTAGGAAAAAGGGAAGAATTGTAAGTCGAAGCTACAACCACAAAATGCATTGAAACATCAACACCCACACAGGTTTGAATGTCACATCTTGTTATTTTCTACATTTCTCTAATATATTACAAGCTTTTTGCTTGTCTATGGCGTTCTTCTATATTAAAAACAATATATATAATATAAATCTTATGTAGACGATCAACTATAGTGGTCTCAAACATCTTACTTTCCTCTGATTTATTTGAAATATATACCCAGATTCTTTCTCATGAAAACACACACATCCGCTTCGCTCCACCCACGTAGAGGGCCCACATTCGTTATTTTCAACACTTCCCTAATATATTTCAAGCTTTATGCTTGTTTTTGCTTAGCTTTTATATAAAAAACAACATATATATTATAAATCTTATTTATTTCTACAACTGTTATGGTCTTGAACGTCTTACTTTCCTCTTATTTAATCGAAATATTATCTCGCTCAGTGTCTACACAGATGAAGTTCTGAAGTTTGATGAGCTGTGATTGGTTACATGACCAGAGGCAAAACACTCGCAAACGCAGAAATTCGTATATTGAAAGTGTTTGCGATATGTTGGTCAGAATTTGCCTAGTCATTGCATCTTGGCAAGTGGTCTTGACATTACATGTAAACGCCTTTAGTGTGCCCAAACATTCCGCAAGAGAAACAAGTGACCGCAGGTCGACGCCATTGTGGAATTTGAATTTTACAGTACCTGGAAGTATGACCAAATCGGTGACATCTGAAACAGTCTGAGGCTCGGCAATGTTGTGTATCATGATTATTTAATCCACATTTCTAACAATAAGTCTTATTCTTTCCTGTCAGGGTCTGGTAAACCGGGGCTTCCTGAGGGGTGATGGAGTTTACTGGAATACCCTTACTCATTTCTTTCCTTACTGCAACATCCATAAGCTGTAGGTTTGGGTGTGAGGCTACATACTTCAATGCCTTTTTATAGACAGTCAAAGGAATTTTCATATCAACTTCTGTTAAAATGTATGAAAAGTCTTTAGGTAATGCATTAATGATAATGGAAACAAACATATCACTATAAACATCCTTGCCCGTAGGCTTAAGTGCTTCTAACTGTTCAACAATGCCTTTAATCCTGATGTAGAGTTCAGTTAGCGTCTCTCTCGGTCTACGAGTAACAGATGATAATTCATGCATCAGGCTAGGAAGAGAACGGTCTTCTGGATAAATTTCTAAAAATGCCTTCTTGACGTTAGCCCAATCAAGTTTATGTTTGGTAGCACAATGATTGATGTGCGTGTATGCACTATCTAATGCATACTGTTTAGCCAACTCAATGCGTCCTTCATCATCCCAATTAGTTCGAGTTCTGTTTTCAATATCAACTCTCCAGGAATGGGCACTTGTGATACATTTTAGATTAGGTACAGAAGGACTTGATTCACTTCCTCCACAAAAGTATGGTAATCCTATAACTTTGTTGAAATTATTTCTTGCATTATCTGTAATTGCCTCTACAATATCATCCTTACTAAAACATGCCGTGCTGCTGACAGGCACTTGTGAATGAGCCATTTTAACTAAGGTTTATTTGCGACACAAGATCAAAGTTAATGTGGTTTTACTCTCTAAACCTCAAATATATAAATATATATTTTTTTTTTTGTCTTTAATTTCACGATTCCTTGCAATCTATTAATCCATCCAACAATTTATACAATGTTGCAAAATCTATCTAACAATTTTTGCAATGTTGCAATTTCTGCAATGTTGCAATACAATCAATGTTGCAATAAATCCCACCGCTGCCACCAATTTCGTCGCTGGTTATTGCAACGTTTTCGTGTTCTGTTAGTCAACTTATACTTTGGTCACGGGGTTACAGAACACTAATTTCTAAAATGACTTTCATTAAAAATCTTTCCTTTTTCTATATTTTAATTAACAGATAATCTTCCCTTGCTCCATCTGTTACATAATAACATCATCGTATCCCTTTGCTTTGACACATATAATCAGGCACATAAGTAATTCCTCTAAGAGCTATAACATATTCATAATTGTGGAGCAACACAATATAAGTAATTATGGAGCAACATATAATAAGTAATTATGGAGCAGCATATAATAAGTAATTTTGGAGCTACATATAATACGTAATCATGGAGCAACTCATAATAAAGTTAATCAAAAGGCATACACATTATACATCATAAATCCTACATAAAATATCCTTGCACTAAACATCCTAAGGCTGCTTTTAAGACTGCGTTAGTAGAGAGCTTCCACTTACCTCAAATATTAGTAGCCCCATTGTGAGCTGAGCTGTATGAACCTCCTCAGGGGTGAGCCAGAGTCTATCTGCCTCTAATGCAGTCTCTCTGATTTTCAAAATCTTGGCAGTTACCTATTTTCTCCAGTCACAGCGACTGTGAGTTTCTAACTTTCAAAATGTAAGACTATATCTCTTAAGTTTCATAAAGTTCTGTCTCTTTCGATTCCATAAAGTTTAGTTCTACAACGGCTGGCACTCAACCGACTTTTCCCTTGTGCCTTTCCTCACCGTTCGTCAAAGACACTTGAAACTTTAACTTTCTCCCCTCCGTGCCCAACATCTGGTTTATGGCTAAGGGGTCCCTCTGGCACCCTCTGACCCTCTCTGTTTATCTCTGTTTATCCTCTGTACAACACAACTTTGTGTGTCGACTCAAAACAATGATCCAAATATTGAAGTACCATTATAACCAATAGACGAGGTGGTTGGAAGTGACGAGACTGATTGTCGCGAAGATTTTCATCATTACGACAGATACTTAAATGTATAAAGTACTTAGAAAAATGCATATAATATCAGAACATTTGGATCAATAATGAAATAACTATTTAGGGAAACTTTATTGGCTGCCAAGTAAAAAATAGTTTATAATAGTTAGTCACTGAGAGAACTAGATTAGTGGCGGAAAGTGTGAAGCAGTATTGGGGGCAGCTGTTGACAGAATGCTATCCTGAACACACCCTCATTCCATCATCGTCCACTAGCTAGTTTAATTTGGTTTAATGATATCCTGCAGATACAGAGTTGAGAGGACATTAAGACCAAAGATGGAATCTGCTGACAGCAATCTATCTAGTCACTATCTCCAACAGATAACTGAT
>JAXIVD010003938.1:27874-40678 GCA_036785275.1 Cancer borealis
CAACACTTCCGCCCTCCAACAAGTCCCAACCTCGCCCGCCGCAGAGAAGTCTTACACCAGCCAGCCTGGTCTCGGCGGGGCCTATCCAAGGGAGCACAATAGCTCCAGCTCGACTAGCTTTCCCGCGCCCACCCTAGAGTTGCGTTGTCCTAACACACCTAGCCTTCCTGCGACCGGCCTGAACAGCCTCATCCCAGCCTGCCAAGCCACAAACACTCGACATTGACATATCTCCCAACCAAGACGTGAAACCCTAAAACCACTGCGCTACCTTCCTTCCAGAATCGCTGCAATAACGCCTGGAGACAAGTAAGACGAGTGCAGCAAACACGTAAACAAGGACCTAAGCCCTCTTCTGGTGCTGCTTATCAGGCACACTCCATGCCCATAGCGTGCTTTCATCACTGCAGATACATGAGTCATACTGAGAATACCTGCATTAGAAATAAGAGGTGTACGTATTGTTTCCGTTAAGGAATGCCGCTCAAGAGAGACAGTAACAATTTTTCTACAAGATAGCGACTGGAAAAGTACATCATGTCCTACTGGTGCATTTCCTGAGTCTTTTTCTTTCCCCCTCCTCTTTTCCTCCTGTTCCAGCACTGTCATCCCCTAGCGGGAGCCGCCTTGTTGTGGTGGGGAAGCTTGCGTGCCCGAAGCACCTGGAGAGCTATGCTAGAGGGGGTTTCAACCCCTGCTCTCCCCCTTTGTGGGGAGAGAAGGTTTCCCATGCTAGTAAGATCTGCCAGAGAAAGGCCAGACTAAATGGTTCCCATGAGTTAGGCTGCCAGTACAGGTCAACAGTGCCGCCCGCCAGAAAGGCCGCTCTCTAAAGGACGCCCTGTGTTGGATGGTTGGGTGTCTGCGCCGAAGGGCGTTGGGGAAGGGGGTCTTAGCACTGTCATGAGCAAACTTTCGGATCCATGGGGGGCTGCTTTTTAAACCGAGCAGTCCCGTGGGGGACGAGATACCCTTCTCACGGCGGCCAGCGCTCGGTCCCCTCGTCTGTCCGGTAGGTGGTAGCTCTTGGCCCTTGGGGCCAACTATTACTTAATACTGCCATATGGGTAAAAATACATCTACAACCACTGTTCTGTTTTCACTGCTGAGCTGTGGGCGATAGTGCTCGCTTTAAGAACAATTTTTACACTTCCAGTCAACTCTTTTGTTATTTTTAGTGATTCTCATAGCCTACTTTCTGCGCTGAACTCCTCTACTCCTTCTATTCATCCTTTAGTTTTATTCGCACTTGAGTGGCTATATCTACTCACCAACCGGTGATATCGTGTTGGGTTCTGTTGCGAGCCGGGCCACGTTGGCGTTCCCGGGAACGAACGGGCTGATAGACTAGCTAAGATGGCGGCATGTAGGGTTACCAACCTTTGGAGTCCAGTCCCGCGTACGGACGTGTTTCCGGTGATTCGCGAGGCGATCATTGCTATTTGGCAGCAGCGGTGGGATGCACGTGGTGCCACCTCAAAAATGGGTGAGGTTACGAGGACTGTGTCTCATCCATGGGATTATACTAACGTACGAGAACATAGCTTGCAGACAGCCTTAGCTCGTCTGCGCATTGGTCACACTCGCCTAAACCACAGTTATCTGATGTCCGGTGAATACCAACCGTATTGGGATGACTGTTTGGTGCCTCTTATTGTACGGTACTTGCTGGTCGAGTGCTCGAGTTTGATGGAGCTAAGGCAGCGTTTTCTTTGCCGGTGCCGCGATGCGGATGGTGGTTTTAGTCTTAAGTCGGGTGCTTGGCCCGGCGTGTCCTTCCCTAGGTTATGAAGAGGTATATTTTCTGGAGGAGGCTAGCCTCCTCTCTTTGTTGTAATGATCATTGAGTTTTTATTGTTTGTTTGTTTTTTGTCGTTTTTCTCAGTCGTCAGGTCAATGACGACTGCATGTGAAAAGTAGGTAAATTTATAGTTTAAGCCAATATTCCCTATCTCTATCCACACACCCCCAACACCCCCGAACAAGCTTGGGGGACTGTGAGGAATCGGGTTTTTTTTGGGGGGAGGCATATATAAGTGATATATGGCCTTTGAAAAATCTAAGGGAATTTCCCTAGATTTAGGGAAACTTTCCCAGCTGGGAATGGAGATAGAGATCCAAAAACCATGGGATATAAGGTTATTGAGGTCGCTGAGCTCAAATCCGAAGTCAAGATTATTGATTGATGCGCCACCTGGTGGCCACTTTAGTCATTATTGGCAATTTTGAAGCAGTTGACACAACAACAGTTTCATTTGTCTAATTTTCCCAATAGCCATGAAGAGCCGCAGGTCAATGGGGGCATTCCCCTCTAGTTCGTTTTTCACATTTGTCTTTAGTTTTATGTATTGTTTGGTAGCGGCGCCATATGACCCTGGCTGTTACGGCTCCTTACGTAAAATCACTTCTTCACTCGTGGTGTTGGGCTTGCGTGCCCGAAGTATCTGGAAAGCTAGCTATGCTAGAGGGAGTTTCAGCCCTTGTTTTCCCCCTTATGTTGGGATAGAAGGTTTCCCATACTAGTAAGGTATGCCACGGAAGGGCCAGACTAAATGGTTCCGTTGAGTTAGGCTGGCAGTACGGGTCAACAATGCCGTTGGGGAAGGGGGTCTCAGCACCGTCGTGGGTAAACTTTCGGATCCATGAGGGCTGCTTTTTAAACCGAGCAGTCCCGTGGGGGACAAGGTACTCCGCTCACAGCGGCCAGCGCTCGATCCCCTCGTCTGTCCGGTAGGCGGTAGCTCTTGGTCTCTGGGACCAACTACTACTTAACACTGTCATATGGGTAAGCATTCATCTTCAACCCCTCAAGTGGTGGGCAACCAGGCCACACCGGTTTTTGGGAGGCTACACCGGTTTTTGGGAGGCTTGATGTCCTTCTCCACGATTTTTATGGCCACTTTTCCTACAGCGCCATTCACGATGTCGTGAAGCCCTATGGAGATGTCGTTAGGATCCGGCAAAAATACGACGACGACTACCCTGTGAAAAGGTGTTATGTGACATTCGCCACTGCTGCAGAGGCGAGGGCTGCTCTTGACGCCGTGGACATGTTTGATATTCCTGGTCTTCGTGCTGAGGTTCTGTCCTCTGGCAATGTGGCTGAATCAGACTCCGACTACGTTCCGAACATCTTCGAACGTGCCGCTGAAAAATTCTCTTCCGATGTTCGCCAAGCCCCTACCCCCCGGTGGTTCGTTGCCTACTATCGCAACGGCCGGGGAAATTATATCCGCACTTTCCTGTTTCTCCAGCAGTAACGTCCGCCGTTACAGGAAGGAGCCCTTAATAAAAGCGAAGGACCCTACGCAGGCCAGGATGTTGCTGCATTTTTGGTGCGGCCGCGACTGCATGTTCGATTCCATGCGACCCCACCGGACGTTCAACTACAGTAGGGGTTTCATATTCAATTATGACTTGGAGGAGTTCAGTGAGGAAGAAATCTATGCCATGTGCCCTCCTACAGTGCAGAAATTACGGAAGGTAAAGAGAAAGGGCAACATGGTCGTCCTCTCCTTCTTCGGTTCCTCTCACCCTGACTATGTTCACGTCGGTCCTCTTCGTCTCCGTGTGAAGTCTTTTGTGGATAGGCCACTACAGTGTTACGGGTTTTATGCGTTTGGTCACAGTCGGAAACACTGCACTGAGGCTTCTCGTTGTGGCCGTTGCTCTGCTCTCGGCGCCCACGCCACGCATGAATGTGACGCCAGTCCCTACTGTTTCTTATGCCGTGCTGCTCACCAGTTGCACTCCCGGGATTGTCCACGATATCGCCTTGAAGAAGAAAGTCCTTCGACTGGCTAAAACCAACTTTATCAGTCTTGGCAGTGCACGCAGGGAGCTTGCCTATAGTCAAGGGAAGGGCGCTGGGGTTATGTCTTACGCCGCTTTCTTGGGCTCTCGCTTATCGTCCGAGTCCGCTGTCCGTGATTCTAATTCTAAAATTCCTCTACCGAAGAGTCCCTCCTCTCCTGTCTTCTCTCTGGTTCCTGTCCGCAACCAGTTTTCTGTCCTCGACGAGTCTGGTGACTGTCTCCCTGCTGATTGTGATGCGTCTTCTTCCGCTAGATCAGGATCGCACCCTGCCCCACCTGTTTAAGCGCCTCGGAGTCCGGAGCGCGGGTAATCCAACAAGGCTGCTAGTAAACGCTACAATAGCTCCACGGATTCGGTTGACCTGTTGAATGTTCCCCCGTCTAAAGTTTCTATCGGTCTTTCCAGTCCAGGACTGCTGATGGAGCCTCGTCAACTTCTGCCGTCGATTCTATTCGTTCTTTGGAGCGATCTTCTTCCCTAGTCGTGTTGTTGTTATTCATGCAGCGGCTGGTATGGATGTTTCCCATGATACGCCGTTGTTCTAAGGCGCATTTCCTCGTCAATTGAGTCGTTCCGCGTCCAAAGATTCCGTGACTTCTGTGAGCCGTGACCGTCTTCTTGTTAATTCCATCTCACCGGGGCATTCTGGCTCTGGTGGTGTAAAGTGTGTGGGTAGCACGGGTACCCCTGCCAAGGTGGATTCCCGTTCAAAAGGCCCGACCCTTCAGGCCGATTCTTCTCCTCGTATCCTGGTTACCCCTCTTGCAAAGGCTTTTGGCCTTTCCAGTACTCGCCGTATTATCCTTCCAGGTCAGGTCGGTAAAGTAAAGGATAAAGGGGAGTCCCTCACAGGGATACGCCCGCCACGAAACTCTAAATGATAGTTTTTTGGATCCTCCAATGGAATTGTAGAGGTCTTCGGGCCTCTTGGGAGGAACTCCTAGTTTTGGTTTCCAGGTTTTCTCCTGTTTACAGGAGACGATGCTCGGGACTTCACTCACTCAAGTCCTTCTGGGCATCGTGCCTTATTCAGTTCCCCTATTCCTGGTCAGAGCCATTCCCGGTGGCACCGCTATTTTCGTTCGCTATGATGTCTGTTTTGTTCCTCAGCAATTTCACACCCCGCTGCAGGCTGTTGCTGTCAAGGTTTTCTTTGGTAGATTTTATACATTATGTAGCCTTTATCTCCTTCCCGGAATTCCTGTCGTAAGACCAGATCTAGACGGCGTAGCGCGTGTTCTTCCCTCTCCTTTCCTCTTGTTGGGGGATTATAACGGTCGCCACCCTTTGTGGGATGGTAATGCTTCCAACCCTAGCGGGATTTTAATAGCTTCTTTTATTGAGAATAAGAGTTTGGAACTTTTAAACACTTGGGATGTAACACACTTTCATAGTAAGACGGAAACTTTTACTTCTATTGATCTTTCTATTGATTTGTACTTCTAATTCTCATTTTGATTTTATCTGGCGGGTCCTACCAGATTTGTACGGTAGTGACCACTTTACCATTTTATTAGAATCTATGGATTCTGAGCCGCGGTCGCGCCTTCCTCGCTGGCGCTTAGATCGATCGGATTGGCAGTGTTTTACGGACCTTACCTCCTCTGTTCGTCCGTTGGCTGATTATGGTACTTTTAACGATGCCGCTGCCTATTTCACAGATGTTTTGCACTCTGCAGCCCTTCAGTCCGTCCCCAAGACATCTGACCGATTTTCCCAGCGTGCCGTTCCCTGGTGGAACGCAGATTGCACTGCCGCTTTGAGAGAAAAACGTTCTGCTTTTTCGAGACTTTGCCGCCATCATGGAGACCCTCTGTGCTTGGAGGCTTTTCAGCGAGCCCGTACTCGAGCGCGACGCATTTTAAAGGAGAATCAGCGACGTTCTTGGAGGGTTTATCTATCTTCCATCATCTTTCGAGCTCCTTTCATGGCAGTCTTTAACAAAGTCTGTAAGATCTCCGGAAAGTTTTCTCTCCCTCCTCCTCCGGTCCTTTCCCATGCTGGGGAGAAGGTAGCAGATCCGAAAACTGTTGCTGACCTATTTGCCGGCCACTTCTCTAGTGTCTCTCGGAGAGATCCTACTGCACCAGGGGCTCGGCACCGCCAGGATTTGGAGGCTGTGGACGTGGACTTTGCCCGACCTGGCAGGGAATCCTATAATGTCCCGTTTTCTCTCGGCGAACTAATGGCGGCTTTATCCCAGTGCTGTGATTCGTCTCCGGGTTCCGATGACATCTCTTATGCTTTTTTGCGACACATGTCTGATATTGCTTTTAATTTTGTATTGGGTCTTTACAATATTAATGGCGTACCGGTGATTTTCCTTCTTCTTGGATTGTAACCTTGATTCTTTCCATCCCGAAGCCTGGAAAGGATCATCTACAAGCAACTAACTACCGTTCTATTTCTTTGACTTCATGCATCTGCAAGGTGCTGGAGAAAATTGTAAACGTGCGGTTGACGAGATATCTGAAAAGCGGGAATTTCTTGACCCCGGTGTAGTACGGTTTTTTTAAAGGTGCGATCAACCACTGATACTCTTTTATCTTTAAACTCGTCTATATGCGCGGCATTTGCATATAATCACCATCACGTAACAGTGTTCTCTGATTGGAAAAGGCGTATCACACGGTTTGGTCCCATGGTATTTTACTTAGTCTCTTTGAATTTGGTCTTCACGGCCGTCTCCCTATTTTTATTAAGCAATTTTTATCAAATCGCCTTTTACGGGTTCGCATGGGGAGTATTTTCTCAGAGGCTTGTGCGCTTGAGGATGGTGTATATGTTACGCTCTTTGCAGTGGCCATTAATAGCGTTATTAGTGTCCTTCCTGATGGCGTCCATAGTCATCTCTATGTGGACGACCTCTCCATTTCCTTCTCAGCTGCACGGATGCCTCTGATTTAACGGAAACTTCAACTTTCGTTTAACAGGATTTCCCGTTGGGCTTCTGAACGGTTTCCGGTTCTCAGCCTTGAAGACAGTAGCCAAGCACTTTTGCCACCACCGCGGTGTTCATCTCGACCCTGAGCTCTATCTCGTACATAGGCGCATCTCATTTGAAGAGACCACTCGCTATCTTGGTCTTCTCTTCAACAGCCGTCTTGCTTGGATTCTTCACCTTCATTCCGTTAAAGCGGCTTGTCAGAAAGCCTTATCCCTCCTTCGGGTTTTGACACATACTTCTTGGGGTGCGGATAGGAACACTCTCCTCCTCCTCTACAGGACACTCATCCTTCCCAAGTTGGAGTATGGCTGTGAGGTCTACTCGTCTGCCACGAAGGCCCGCCTAAGTGTGTTAGATTTCGTGCACCATGCCGAGATCCGCTTGGCTACGGGTGGCTTTAGGTCTTTCCCTATCCCTAGATTTGAGTCGCCAATCCTCGCTGCTTCGGTGTTGGTTCCGGACCCAACGCCTTCCTGAGTCAGTGCCCTGCAGGTCAATCTTGCGGGACTCCTGTTCGCCTACATATGTGTCCCGCCCTAGTCTCCGCAAACCTTTTGAGTTTCAGGCTGCATCTGTCTTGTCGGCATCGTCGGTTCCTTCTGCTCCCGTCTGCCCTTATCGATTGCCTAAGGTTAGGTACTGGCAGTTTCCCGGTGTGTCCGTGTGTGCTCCTGTTTTCGAGTGTAAGAAGGATTTCTCGGCATATACGTCACGTGCGTTGTTTTTAGAGCACTGTTCTTCTCATTCAGACTCCGTATCTGTTTTTACTGATGTCACTAAGTCTGATAGCGGTGTTGGATTTAGTGTTGTGTTCCCCTCTTTCTGTCAGGGGGGTAATCTTCCGACCGTCGCTTCTGTTTTCACTGCTGAGCTGTCGGCGATAGTGTTCGCTTTAAGAGCTATTTTTATACTTTCAGTCAATTTATTTATTATTTTTAATGATTCTCGTAGCGTACTTTTTGCGCTGAGCTCCTCTATTCCTTCTATTCATCCTTTAGTTTTATCCGCACTTGAGTGGCTGTATCTATTTATCAACCGGGGATATCGTGTTCGGTTGTGTTGGGTGCCGGGCCAAGTTGGCGTTCCCGGGAACGAACGGGCTGATAGAGTAGATAGGGAGGCGGCAGGTAGAGCTAGCAATCTTTGGAGCCCAGTCCCGTGTACAGACGTGTTTCCGGCGATTCGCGAGGCCATCAATGCTATTTGGCAGGAGCGGTGGGATGCTCGTGGTGCCACCTCAAAAATGGGTGAGGTTATGAGAACTGTGTCTCATTCATGAGATTATACTAACGCACGAGAACGTCGCTTGCAGACAGCCTTAGCTCGTCTGCGCATTGGTCACACTCGCCTAACCCACAGTTATTTGATGTCCGGTGAATACCAACAGTACTGCGACGACTGATCGGTGTCTCTTATTGTACGGCACTTGCTGGTCTAGTGCCCGATTTTGGTGGAACTAAGGCAGCGTTTCCTTTACCGGTGCCGCGGTGTGGATAGCGGTTTTAATCTAAGTCGGGTGCTTGGCCCGGCGTGTCCTTCCCCGAGTTATAAAGTGGTATATTTTCTGGAGGAGGCTGGTCTCCTCTCTTTGTTGTAATGATCATTGAAGTTTAAGTTTTGATTTATATTGTTTTTTTGTCGTCTTTTCTGTTTTCCACATTTGTCTTTCATTTGTTGTATGGTTTGGTAGCAGCGCTAAATGACCTTGGATTTTACGGCGCCTTACGTCAAATCACTCACTCACTCCAGCACTGTATATCGACTGCAACTGGACGACACATTCAGTACAGCCACTCAATACACAACAGCTACTCATGACTTATCTTAGCCCAATATAATCTTTCAAACACTATTCCGGTATGTGGAATCATTCACATCAGTAGTCGTGATTACCGCTCCATCATCTCTGCTAATGGCAAAGAACTTCAAACAAACATAAGGAGCTCATCAACCCCCATGAGTCTCCCCAACACACCTGAAGTAGTGGCTATAGTGGAGATATTTTTAAATGAGACTATTCCCAGTAAATACGGTCTCATCCAAGGGTACATGAAGTAGTACTGGCACGCGAAACCTTCGGTGGTATCGCTCTCTGCTTCCATAAGAGCTTTTGAGTACAACCACTTGATATCATCCCCTCTCCCCCAATTACCTTGAGTTGATGTTCTTCAAGATCTGGCGTTAAATCATAGTTTTACTCTTCTCTATGTCTGATACCGCCTTAAGTGGCAAAGATGTGATATCATAGAATTTCGGCACATCCAACTTGACAAATTAATGCAGGAGTACTTTTGCTAGCACACCGTCATTGTAGATGACTTAAATCAGCAATTGGTTGTGAAAATATTTATGAGTTCCTCACGGCACATTGTCTCAGTTACCATGTAACTTTTCCTGCTCTTCCTTCGATCCGATCTGCCATAAATCTTCGTCACCTGTCAACCCTTCGATGCTGTGAGATCCTCAGATCACCAGGCAATATTTAGCACATTTGATGTTGCTGCGCTGATGGATGTCACCATGAAATTCTAGCTCGGGGCTTACTGGGAGAGCCTTCAGGAGGCATTGTGTCAAACCCACTGGAACACCATCCCTGGACGCCATTCATTCACTCGAAAGTGTCTAGGTTCCCATCCATAATCCATACATTAACAGGCAAATCGGTTTGAGTATGATTGCAGTGTTGCAGCCGATGGAAAGAGCTTGGAGACTTCACACAACATCCGACGCACACCAACAAATAAAATTACAAAGAAGCCTGTAACAACATTCGACAGGTACAACAGCAGGCTCATCAACAGTGGCAATAACATTTTAAAATAATACTCTTTACCCTCTCTATGGATAGTATGTTTTGGTAGCCTGTCCTCAAGGTGCAGCAAGGCCTTGCTTCTGATGATCACATACCCTACTCAACAAACTTCATAGTTCGGTAGCCCCTAAAAGCAGTGAAAAGACTGAGGTGTTGGCAACCTATTTCTCAGATAAAATGACTGTTCCTGTTCCTGAGTTTCGTTTTCTTGCCGTGGCACGTCTCATCAATGCGACGCTCGATAAAATCACCATAACATGCAAAGTGAAACTACAGCTATAACTGGTCGACTCTAAGAAGGCTCTGGAACCAGACCAGGCGTTCCCACACTCAAGCACTGCGCCGCTTAGTTGGCGGCCCTGTCACAGCCACTTTCAAGTGGTGCTTTATTACTGGCAATTGGCCTTATCTAAGAAAAATGACAAGTATGGCGGTCATTCACAAAAATGAGAAGTAGATTTAGCCGAAAAAAAACAGGCTAATATCTTTCCTGTCTGTTTTGGCAAGACCCTAAAAAAAATATTGCCAACAAGATCACGGTCTTCTCCAAACACCACATCTTTATCAACAGACAGCACGACTTCCGCACCAACAGGTTCACGAATGACATCCTTTTTCTTATGTCCACTTCATATGGCAACAAGCCCTTGACAGAGGACAACACTTTTGTCATTGCCTTGGACATCGCCAGAGCCTTCGACTGGTGTTACACTCCGAATGCATCACCAAACTCTGCAGTATGGGAGTGAACGGCGATCTCTTCTACCTCTTTCACAACTACCTGTAGGACAGATGGATTAGCAGGCATCATATTGAAATCAACACTGCGATTTACCTGTAGTCTAGTCCAGTCCAGCAACTGAGGCTTAGGTGGTGACATAGCGTGACAGCAGACAAGTGGTGAATTATGGAGTATCAGGCTAAAAATTAGGTTATGATCTTTCAGTAACGAAATGAAGATTGGTTGGGGGGGACTTACTTGGCATTAAACTTAGAGTTTCACGCGCCGATTTCAGACAGCAATCCGTCACCACCACATGAGCGCCGTCGCGGGCAAGGTGCAAGCAAGTGGCTCGCCCGATGCCGCTACCGCCACCTGCAACACACTAGTGGTCATTGTCTCTACCATAACTCTCTATTTCATCTACAATCTTTGATAGACTTTTTGAATTTGGGGTTAGTCAGGACAGTGTTTCAATCACAGATGGCCGTGGCTGGACAAATGACCGACGGACATTTGGCCGGCAGACATTACACCGACTGACATTTGGCCGACAGACATTTCACCGACGAGCATTTCACCGAACGGACATTAAGCCAAAAGGATATCTGACCGAATGGACATTTGACTGAATAGTAAACGATGAAACAGACAACTGACAAACTTAGTGTTCCTTTTATATACATATACATGATTTAGATGTATATTTTTTGTTAATCTGATCTAGCCATGTGGACATTTAACCATATATCGGATACCTGGTAAAATGGACTTTTTTAAAATTATTATTTCAAATGCACTATATGATTTAATATTTTCAAATACTTATAGATTATGGGAAATTATTCTCAAAGAATCATTTCTAGGATACTCCTTATAATTTTCAATGATAGATAAGGTATGGTTATGTTAGATCAGATTAGATTTCCTTATGTTTAATAAAAATAAAGTTCATCAAAATTTTGTATACATATTAAAGAAAAACAAATTAACTAGCTGTCTGTTCGGTTGTTCAATTTTCGGTTAAATGTCCATTCGGACAGATACCGGTTCGACCTAACGTCCGTTCGGTGAAATGTCCGTTAGGCCAAGTGTTCGTCGGTGAAATGTCCGTCGAAAAAAAGTCCATCGACCACATGTCCGGGAGCTCATATAGAACGGAAAGATTTACCGGTGAGATATTTTACCGTACATATAGTTTATGAATATAAAGGATTATGAGTGTGATGGGTACTCTTGCGCAGTCATACATTCGATCGATACATTACCAGTCATCAAATTTTCGTTGATTTTGTGAGAACAAAATTGATGAAATTACCATGTATTATTGTATTAAGATTATTTCTAATATAATTAAGTTATCATTAATGTAAACCTTTTCCTCACACCTCTATGTATAAAACAATATATATGCATACTAATATTCAACACACAAAAATATTATAAATTCATGAATGGTACCCTCTTTTCTATAAAATTTATAGTGTTAGAGATCCAATCATATATATGAATATATATATATATATATATATATATATATATATATATATATATATATATATATATATATATATATATATATATATATATATATATGTGTGTGTGTTTGTGTGTGTGTGTGTGTGTGTGTGTGTGTGTGTGTGTGTGTGTGTGTGTGTGTGTGTGTGTGTGTGTGTGTGTGTGTGTGTGTGTGTGTGTGTGTGTGTGTGTGTGTGTGTGTGTGTGTGTGTGTGTGTGTGTGTGTGTGTGTGTGTGTGTGTGTGTGTGTGTGTGTGTGTCTGTGTCTGTGTCTGTGTCTGTGTGTGTGTCTGTGTGTGTGTGTGTGTGTGTGTGTGTGTGTGTGTGTGTGTGTGTGTGTGTGTGTGTGTGTGTGTGTGTGTGTGTGTGTGTGTGTGTGTGTGTGTGTGTGTGTGTGTGTGTGTGTGTGTGTGTGTGTGTTGTGTGTGTGTGTGTGTGTGTGTGTCTGTGTGTGTGTGTGTGTGTGTGTGTGTGTGTGTGTGTGTGTGTGTGTGTGTGTGTGTGTGTGTGTGTGTGTGTGTGTGTGTGTGTGTGTGTGTGTGTGTGTATAGGGGCAGCAGTGATTATTATTTTACTTTTTGATATAGATACCAGAATTTTATAAATCAAGACATAATGTTTTATAAATGGTTTTGTAAAACTTTCTTGATCAATAAGCCATCAATTATTATCAATAATTATTATTATTACTAGTATTATTACTATTATTATTATTATTATTATTATTATTATTATTATTGTTATTGTTATTGTTATTGTTATTATTATTATTATTATTATTATTATTATTGTTATTATTATTATTATTATAATACTGCCATATTTGTAAAAATACATCTTTTACCCCTCGAGTGGTGGGCGACCAGGCCCTCAGGGCGATTCAACCTGGTTCTCGATGTGTCTCTCCTACGCCTGTTTAACGGAGGCTTGATGTACTCCTGCTCCACAATCTCCCTGGCCACTATATATATATATATATATATATATATA
>JAXIVD010003939.1:0-7500 GCA_036785275.1 Cancer borealis
AGAGAGATATTACTGACAATCAGTTTCGCAAGTCACAAATCTTCTCATTCTTTGTTCTTTCCTTATCCTTGCCTTGCCCTCATATCGCGTTCTTCTTTCCTCCCTCAGGTCCCGCCTCCCACCGGACAGATGGACTCGAGTACGTGCCTGGAGCTGGCCCTGGAGGGGGAGAGGCTATGCAAGGCTGGGGACTGCAGGGCTGGGGTGGCGTTCTTCGAGGCAGCCATCCAGACAGGCACCGATGACCTTCGCACACTGTCGGCCATCTACTCCCAGCTGGGCAACGCTTACTTCTACCCTCGGCGGAGGTACGACAAGGCCATGGACTACCACAAGCTGGACCTGACTGTGGCTAGGTGAGTGTGTGCACAGAGGAAAGGATAAAGAATTAGACGGTGAGAGAGAGAAAGAGTTTTTATTTTTATTTATTTATTTTTTTTTAAGCACAACTTGCCAAATGTGTTTTTGTCGTACAAAATACTGAAGTGTTGGCCTTATTGATGTTGAGGTGGATGCCAGCCACGCTTGTTCCAGGGCGCGGGTTTGCAGAGGTTGCTTTGGGTCCCTTGTAGGTTTCTTTCGGTATTCTCAACCCATCCAATCTTTCCTGTTGGATCATAATGGTACACGTTTACCGGACCAAACAGTAACGCGAGTCACGTTTCATAACTTACAGATAAAGACCTTTCACTTATTTAGAACCCATACCGGATTATTTTATGTCAACATAGCGAGTTTGTCATCCAAGAAAGAATAAACGTCCTCTATGAATTAATGAGCATGTTTTTTGTAATAATTTGTTGCACTATCGTAATGCTGCGGTAGCATCATAATATACATTTTCATATTGTAGAGGTGTGTAGTCGCAGGCTCTCACATAATGATATCACATGTCAGTTACTCTGTACTGGGCACCATGGTCCATGGTAACACTTATTTTTATTGAGTCACTAAGTCAGTCTATCTGAGGCGCACTCATGTCTTTCTGTGCCTGGGACTTAAAATACGGTGACATCACATTAGTCTATTCATGTTGAGGCTGAGTGAGAGGCCATGGCATGATAGTGAAGTGACCAACAGTATAACACTTGTAATTATATTATCCACCATTGTCAACTGCAGTGGACCAGTTACCAAAACAACTAGCCCATACGCCTTTGTGTGTTTCACAACGCATCATTCTCTACAATTTGGGAGTCAAGTGGCTCTGCGGTACAGTGCTCACTCATTTCGATTCGATCCTGGCTCACGGCAGGCGTCTTGTTTGAGAGGGGTAGCGTTTTCTCGTTACACCCTAGCAGAGATAATTGGTCTATAAATACCTAGGTCAGAGGGTTTACTTAATATCCTTTGAATGTATGGTTGAATGCCAGTGAATGCACAACGCACAATCTCCTTCAACGCTCAGCTGATCACTACTCTTGGTCTTGACAGCAACGAGCATGCATAAATATAGCTTCAATCACAAAGATACGTGGGTCCCAAACATTGTTAGAATCCTAAAACTTCCTGTAAGGTCACAAGGGTAAACATTTTATTTTTATGCTATTGGAGAAACCAGCCAAGGGCAATAAATAAATGTAATAGAAAAAAGGGCCCACTTGTGATTGCCGGTTTCCTAAGAGAAAACAAAAAGTAATTCGAAAAAAGATACTTTTATATTTCACAAGTACAATTAAAATGGTATTGCCAAGTAGTGTAACTACATAAAAACGAAAAAAAATTAAAGGCTATACTTTTTTTATATAAACATTTTTGGTAATATTAATGCTCTTTGTTAATATAACTACAAATATAATTGGAGAAAATTTTCTATCTTGTATCCCAGGCTCCTGTAACATTAAACCTTGCTCCCCCCCCCCCACCCCGCACCGCCCTCCTAGGTATAAGAACCTATGTGCCAACCAAATGTTGGTTGGCTTCCGGTGGGGGCGGGGGTGGTGGTGGGGGTGGGGGAGAGAGAGAGAAGAGAGAGAGAGAGAGAGAGAGAGAGAGAGAGAGAAGAGAGAGTGAGAGAGATGAGAGAGAGAGTGAGAGAGAGAGAGAGAAGAGAGAGTGAGAAGAGAGAGAGAGAAGAGAGAAGAAGAGAGAAGAGAGAGAGAGAGAGAGAGAGAGAGAGAGAGAGATATATATAATATATATATATATATATATATATATATATATATATATATATATATATATGTATATATATCCTGGGTAAGGTGATATAGGGAGGCGTTGAACTTTGGCCAAAGTCTAGGGACTTGTTGTTCCATTGTTCACTACTGGTGTGGTTAGGTGTATGTATTTAGTATTGATCTAGATACAGTATATATAATTTGAGCCAGGTTTGTGTTTTGCCTATTGTTTTAAAGCTTAAAAGTGTTGGTTGTTTACATCACCTCCATGTGTAATTCGTTGCAGTCATCAATACATATGTTTGGCAACCTAAATGTCTTCATATACTTCAACAACTGGTCTTTGTTCTTTTCTGTACAGAGGTCTCCTTGTTTTCTCATAAGCCCTCACCAGAATATGTGTGTTCACTTTTTTTCCAGTATTTTATTCAAATAGTTACAGCAATTAATCTTATCTGTTAGTTTTATGATCATAATATGTATTGTTCCTAGAGAAAGTACTGTAAGTCCGACAATCTGGTGCATCCTTCACCTAGATTAAAAGCCTACCCTTGGGTTACAAAGTTTGATATTCATTCAGGAGGGAACCTTCTCTCGGAACTATTCTTATCTGCCTCTTGTCTATAATATCCATTTTTATCTGCCGTTCATCCATTTTGATAACTTCTCATCCATCCTTCAAAGCTTTTTCGGTTTCTACAAAAGTATGATTAAGGGTCCCTGTCAATTTTTTTGTTAAGTTGTATAAATATGTTTTTTCAAAAATCGTGTCTATCCTTGACCATTAGACATGACTGACAGGTGTATTTCTCTTTGGTTGTAACCACTTCATTTCTATTCCCAAAGGTTGAAAATCATATACATTATATGTAATTATTGGCTGTAGTTTCCTATGTTTTTGTGTATTCTGATGCTCAGGTTGACAACAATGATAGGCAACAGACTTCTGAACCTTATTATCAAAGAAGCGTTATTATTAGTAAAGAAGGTGCATCTATGTGTATTAGGCCTGTATGAATTCCCTTCACTACTTCATTACTTAACTTTCTGTATTCCTGAAGGACATGGGAAATATTAAATTGAATTACATAAGCTTTGCCACGACATTTCATCTAACACAAAATTTTATCATTTAAAGATGTAAATACAGTGAGTTAATAACCAATAGCAACACACTTGTTACACAAACTGTCCATCACTGCATCTTTTGTGTAGTTGTGTATCCATTCACCACACATTTAATGAAATTACCACCCACATACCCATTCCACACATTGCCAAACACCATTATTTAATTGTGGGACACTGCCTAAACTGCTGTCATCATATTTATTTTATTTATATTATTCGTATGCTTCCGGATTCCATAAAACTATCCAGCTCTTGTACTTCTTCAAAAATTCCAAGGTCAATAATCAGGACCTAATCATGAGGTGATAATTCAGTCTTGATTGTTGACAACTTGAGAACTGTGAAGTACAGGTTCAGGAAGTGAGGAGCAAATATGGAATACATAGACATAAGAGTAAGTGTAACTAAAACACAAGTAACGGCAAACAATGTACGTATTTATTAATTTGTGATTTAAGAGTAACCAGTAAATGTTTTGTATTGAATATTAAACTTACAATTTTCTTCATATTATGGTATTAACTTGTCTTGTTTTTCTTGATTTACATTTTTTTTTTTTACATGATCTCATTTTCTGTTTCATTCCCCTCCTCGCTGCCTCTCCTTAGGACGATGGGCGACCGTCTGGGTGTGGCCAAGGCATCAGGTAACTTGGGCAACACATTGAAGGTGATGGGCAAGTTCAAGGAGGCCATTTGCTGCTGTGAACGCCATTTGTCCATATCTCAGGAGTTGGAGGATAAGGTGAGGCCAGATGAGAAGCAGCCAAAGGATACATTCAGTCTCTCCGCTTTTGTTTCAGAGTTTTACTGTAATCATAACATTATATATGGAAAGTGAAAGTACTATATGTTCTTAGTCATAACTTGGGGTAACATTTCTGTAGTAGTTTGTATATCTATAGATTTCATGTGTTCTTTACATGTATCATTATTATTATTTTTCTGTTTAGTGATAAGTCAAGGAAACCAGTTAAGATTTCTGTAAAAATGGCAATATTTTCTTAAAGAGTGTGTTTTTGTTGCAGGTTGGGGAGGGCCGGGCATTGTACAACCTGGGCAATGTTTATCATGCGCAGGGGAAGCATCTAGGCCGCATTGGACCCCAGGAGCCAGGCGGGTTCAGTGATGAAGTGAAGCACTGCCTACAGAAAGCAGTTGAATATTATGCGTGAGTGTCACTATCTTTGTAGCTTCTTTCAGCACTTGTAGGCACTGCTCGAAGAGGCTGGTGCTGCCCTGCTTCAGTATATTTTGTCACACCTCACTGTTTATATTCTCCCTGATATCTTTGTAAAATTAACAGTGATAGTATCTTATTTTATATTCAGTCTTGGTGTAGATATCAGAAATGACATATTTGATTTTTTTATTATTATTTTTAAACATATGTTGTCTTTGAAGTGTTGGTTGTTCAGATGTTTGAGAACCCCTTTCATTCCCATCCAACCCTTTGTCCCTCAGAGCCAACCTGCGTCTGATGGAGGAGTTGAATGACCGCTCAGCCCAAGGACGAGCTTGTGGCAACCTTGGTAACACACACTACTTGCTGGGAAACTTCACCCAAGCCATCAGCTATCACAGTGAGGTGTGTGTGTGTGTATATATTGTAGTATACAAAATTTGATAAAAACACATTTTGTTCTGCCTCCATATTTACTTTTATTTTACTTCGTTTTAAACGCATGGATGCTCCTTACTTGTTTTTTTACTGCACCAATTCTGCCTTAATACCATTCCAGATATCAGTATTTCTAGATGAAAAGCTTTTTATATCCTATACAAGCCCCCAAATTGGGTTGTGTTAAGAAAATTTCAACCCTACCAAACTATTTGTATGCACCATAGTTACTTAACATATCTTGAAATGAGCTGACATCCCACAGCGGTTAGCCATAGCAAAGGAGTTTGGAGACAAGGCTGCAGAGAGAAGAGCACACAGCAATCTTGGAAATGCTCACATATTCCTGGGGAAGTTTGAGACAGCTGCTGATCACTACAAGTAAGTCATTATGTCTCATACACCCAATCATTTATATCAATCTTTCCCAAGTGACAGGATAATGGCAGACAAGGATATTGTCCTTGTAAATTATATAATGTCTTATGTATCACTGCTTCTAATATAATTAATTGGAGAGAGAGAGAAAGATAATATCCCTGATCTCCTAGCCACTAGTGTTAAGTTATTGTTGTTGCCGGTAGGAAAACCCTCCACCTGGCGCAGGAGCTTGGAGACCGTGCAGTGGAGGCTCAAGCGTGCTATTCCCTCGGTAATACATACACCCTACTGCGGGATTTTGCCATGGCCATCCAGTACCATCTGCGTCATCTTGCTATTGCTGAAGAGCTCAAGGACAAGGTCGGGGAAGGTCGAGCCTGCTGGAGTTTAGGAAATGCCTACTCTGCCACCAACAACAATGAGAAAGCATTGCATTATGCCACCAGACACCTCGAGATCTCCAAGGAGGTATGCAGAACTATCTATTTATACTTTATGAATTCATTTGAACAGGACAAAAGTTAGATATGAAGTAGCAGCAGTAGACCCTGGGACCCTGTTGTGGATACTACCTCCCCCCTCGGCCCCATTTGCGTGACTGATCTGACACGCTGTGGAGGTGGTGGTGGTGTGTACTTCTCTCCTCTGGAGCCTTAGGGGTTAAGTGAGAGGAATGTATATGTATGAGAGCATAGGTGTATGTAAGCATGTCTTTTTCTTGGCTACCCCCTTTAGGGGATAATAGCCTGGTATATAGATAGATAGATAGATTTATTACCTCCACTAATGAAGTTTAGTGAGAGATTATGCTTTCACTCTGTCTGGATGTCTGTGTCTGTTATTCAGGGTGTGAGGAACATTCTGACCTCACCATGCATTGCAACCTCATGAAACGTCATCAATATGACCCCTTATCTTAAATTTCCATTCCCTTAGAATTTGAAAGGAAATGTGAAGGAAAATTAAGCGTCACCATTAGTATTCCCTTTGGACTTTCCTTTAAAGGGGTGTGACCTTCAGCGTGCCCAACACCAAGCTGGCCTAACACCTCCATGATTTAGAAAAATTCATAACTTTTAAAATGCACTACAACTTTGCATAGGTTCACCAACTTGACCCCCTAACCAAAGTCTCTACTCCGTTAATTCTTTAAAGGTCAAGTTCAAAGGAAAAGATTAGGAGAAAATCATGAATCTTGGCAGCGGCTGCAGAGATACTTCCACTCACTGATTCTAGTTCCTTCAGTTGTTTAATATGAAGTGAATGTTATAGCAAGACATAAGGAAATATAAAGTGATGATGTTTCCTTTATTTAGTACCAACGCTTTCTCTGCCATTATTCTCCCATATCTTCACAAGCGTCCTTTACTTATGATTAATCTTACATTTTATTTCCACTATTTTTTATTTCCTTCTGCTCCTCATTACAGCATCATGGACACCTCTGTATCATTTGTATGTATATTCACTCTATATATCAAGAAAATCTGCATATCTGTCACAGTCTTGACCTATTCTACCACTCGATGTTGCACGCCATATTCATAAGTTCCAAAGCTGTGTCTTTCATATATGCTTTCATTGCTCTCACCTTCTCATCTTCATCCACATGCTCTTCTCAATTTACTAATTTCCACAACACACACCATTTATTGTTCTGCTCTATGCCATGTCAGAATCTCTGATCCATACATCAACGCTGCCATAAGAATGCTATTATTTAAGCATCACTTTACCTCTGTGAACACATTCCTCCCTTTCATAATCCTTGCAAGTGACTCGATAACACTCATTGCTTTCACAACCCTCTCTTTTATTTCTCCTTCCATCTCACCATTTTACTTAACAATCCCCAAATACTTAAACTCTCATTTCCTCCATTTTCTTTCTCTGTAAAACCACCTCACACCTTTGCTCCTCTGGCACACTCACCCTACAAGGTGTACATACTCATCACACACCTCTACTTTCTTCCTATTAAACACCATCACCTTACTTTTTCCCAACATTTACTCTTACCTTCTTTCCCACACACACACACAAACACAAACACACATACGGTCCGCTAGCGTAGTGGTTAGCGCACTTGGCTCACAACCGAGGGGGCCAGGGTTTGATCCCTTGGGCGGACGGAGATTATTTGGGTGTGTCTCCTTTCACGTGTAGCCCCTGTTCACCTAGCAGTGAGTAAGTACGGGATGTAAGTCGAGGAGTTGTGATCTCGTTATCTCGGTGTGTTGTGTGTGAG